>CAAAJI010000128.1:83381-98828 GCA_900642245.1 Fragilaria radians | reverse complement strand
TTCCAAATGTCGCTATTTACAGTATGTCCACTTTCCTTCCAATGGTGCTGCTGCATCGAAGCTTGATTCAAAAACCGCTGTGAACCGAGACACTATAGCCTTACGACAGTCATTATCCTCTCTGGGGAATGTGCTTCGTCATTGCTTATCCTCCAAGTCTGAATCAATATCATTCAGGGATGGCACACTTACAAAATTATTGCAAAGAGTTCTTGAGCCAAAAACAGCGAATATACTTGTTGTAGGAACCATATGCTCCGATACAGATTCTTATCATCGTACCGCTCATACCTTGAATTATATGCATCAGTTGTTTCGTTTTTCAGCTCCATCGTCTCCCTTTACATCACCCTTGGGCGTTGTACTGCCTACAAAATCTATTCAGGATATCAAAGTTTCTACCAACTTAGCTCACCATCCTGCATTTCTTCAATCATACATTTCCGATCCAAGACAGCGCCTGGCGGAACTCGAAAAGAAGTTAAAAACGGAGGGAAACGAAAGCGATTCTCCTGCACTGAAAGAAGATGACAAGGCTTCTCCATATGCACCTACCAACTACCTAGATTATGATCCTCACCAACTTTCTTTTGATTCTAATCATGGAATCGATAATGGCTTAGAATTATCTTTCCTTCAGGAAGAAGAAAATGACTTTATAACTCGTGAGTTGGATATATACATGATGGAATCACCACAATATGTTGACCAGACCATCGATGACCATCTTGACACAAGTACCCTTACATTGGAAGCCTTCCTTATGGAACACTCAAATAGCAAGAATGACCAAGGAATTCAACTGAATCCACGAGAATTCCAAAATTCAAACCTCGTTGAAAGTCCACAAAAACACCTCAATACATCTCTACAAAAACAGGATGTATCACAAAAGGAAGTAGTTTCGCGTTCATCCAATCGAGATTTGGAATCATATTCGTCAGGACAAATGTCAGACTATGAAATGAAATTAAATGCTCCTTCTGATACCCCTTACGATTTTAATGATGCGTTGATACACAACTCGTCACTGACTTTCCATGAATCAATGTTCAGCAGCTCTCTATTCTCATCGATTAATGACAATCAACAAGATGACCCTATTCAATCCCTTTCTGATCGGCTCCTATCGTCGATGCAGTTCTCACCGCAGAGGACTACAAATCAAGATATTTCTTCGTCTTCTAAAAAGGATATATTTAACCAATTCGAATTGACCGAGGAAATTATAGAAACGAAGGCACCAGATATTTCGGTTTCTGGTAATCAAGCAAAGAATGACCTTAAGAACAGGCATAATTTGCTCCCGAAAAAGGAGCAATCAATGCCTCTCCCACATGACTCTCAACAGACTACAAACTTCGACAGCAATACTTTCCAGGAACAGAAAAAAAGTGTAAAAGAACAAAATTCACAAATTATGGAAAATGACAACTTTCGTTCTCACGATAGTGTGAAAGTGAAAACACAGGAAATGGCATTATCAAAGCAATCTAGGCGTCCAACTACACATCGCATTGATTCCACTATTTCTTTGTTTAGCTGTGAAACAGATGAAGCAGGAAGTCCCTCAGTAACAACTCCGGGTGTTCCTACATCTATCGCAGTAGACGTTGGGTGTGAATCCGATCATAAAAACAAACGAGTGGAAAAGCATGCACTGGATTCTACAGATGCATTTGCATTAAATCATTCAGAGTTATCGGAGGTCAGTCAGAAGCGATCTTCTATTGCGGAGAAACGAGATGAAAGGTTTTCCCGTGGTCTCAGAATAGGGCACTGCATAAGGGAGCTTAAAGACGCTATAGACGAATTAAAAAAGGCAGGAATAAGTACTTGGCAGAAGAAGGCCCAAGCATTGTGTCAGTTGCAAGAGCATTATAGTTCGCAAGAAAAATTGCATCAAACTACGATTCAAGAATTGAATGTTGCTGAGGACCAAATTCAAACCATTGAAGACGAATACAATAAGAAAATTGAAAGTGTGATCGTAGGAGCAGAACGGGATCGTGTCCGAGCAATGGAGCTTGAACAAGAATTAGAAATGGCAACCAGAGATAGCACATCGTATGAAAAAGTTGCAGAGCAAGCTGTAAGTTCTATCGAAAATCTTCATAAAGAAATGACTCGATTAAAGGCGGACCTGAGACGTAAAGAGTTGGAATCAGAGAGGCACCTTCGGGATTACTCAGCTGTTGTCGAGGAAAAAGAAAAGTTAGTAGAACTATTAGATGCAACTCAAAATCAAAATGTAGGCATGGATCGAAATTCGGAATTGGAAGCAATTATCAAGGAGCTAAGGCTCAAAATCCAAACTCTATTAAGCGAAAATGATCGACTGATGAGGGAACGAAATGAAGACAAGCATCAAGTGAGCATCCTGAAGTTGGAATCTCAAAAACTTTCAGATTTAAGAAATCAATTATCAACAAAAGACACTGAAATTCAGAACTTATTGCAATCCAATGAGGCATTATCTGCTAATGTACTAGAACATCAAAAGTCTCTCTCCCAACAGGATGAAAAAAAAAGATTAGAAATTGAAACGCTGACAATAAAGTTACAATCCCTAACAATCGAATTGAAATCAACAAAGCAACGGCTAGAGGATGCAGGCAAAGACCAAAAGAGGAACCGGAGTGCATTTGAAGATGAAAAGGCGTCTCTTCGTGAAAAACTTCGACAAATAGAATCAGAACGCGATCGGCTACACAAACTTCGTAACACCGATCTTTCTGAAATGGAAACTCTAAAATTGGAGTCTGCAATCCGTGCCGACCTAGAGAAACGTCTCAATGCTGCAACCTCCGAAATTGATCGTCTAAGAGTTGCGAGAAGCAAAGTGCACGACGAAATCGCTGGTGTGCGAGCTGATTCTGCAGTAAAGCTAGAAGAGAAAGATAATCTAATTCAACAATTAAAGCTTGAATTGCACCTTGCCAAAATTGAAATTAATTCAAGCCGTCGAAGACTTGGAGAAGCAGAGGAAGAGACCAATCAAGCAAGAAAGGAGTATGAAGAAGAGCAAAAACGTTTGAATTTAAAACTATCGTCTACTATTGATGAATTATCCATATTGCGAAATGATTTGGATGAGTCTATGAAGCTTCAAAGTAAAACTACAGAAGAATCTCGTGATCTCAGGATTGCGCTTCAAAGTCGGGATGACGAAATTTTGAGACTCCAATCTGAGATTGATCGAATCAAAAATCAGTGTATAGAATCATCCGAAATGAATGAAAATTTGAAAGTAGCAATTTTGGATTTCCGAAACAAAGCAAGATCACAAATCAAAGTGATTTTGGAAAAGAAGAGAGAATGTGATGCCATGCTAGAAAGTGAGAAAGAGAAGAATACTACACTCGAGTCAGAAAAAAACCGGTTGAATGAATCTTTGAGGAGATTGCGACAGGAACAAACGATTGATAGTGAGGGATTAGGAACATTCAAGGAAGATATTACAAAGGCATTGAAGGAAAAGTCAGATGCCTTAGCAAAAGCAGCGCTTTTGCAGAAACAGTTGAAAGAAATGGAGTTGAAGGTAGATGACCTGGAACATGAATTAGAGCTCTCTCAAATGAAATCGAATGAGGAGTTGCTTCGAAAAGCAAAAGAAGAATGTCGCTCATTGCAATCGTCGAATTCGCAACTTCTTGAATCCATTCGGGTCACCACGAAGGAGCGTGATCAACTAGTCCAAGAAATGGTAGCGCTGCGACGTCATATGGAAAAGTTGCAACAAGCTAAGGTTAATGTTGAAACAAAGGCAGCTTCGTTATCGACAAACCTGGAACAAAGTCAGCGTTCCATTGAAGTCCTAGAGCACAAATTAAAACTTACGGAAATGAGAACTAATGAAGAGCCGCTGAAAAAGGCTCGAGAAGAGAACCATGCACATTTAAAGACTATTGCCGAGTTACAAATGCACTTAAAACGCCTTCAAGGTGAACGCAATGCCTATATTGAATCTGGAAACGCGAAAAGTGAGGAACTGAAAGTAATTCAAGAGGCAAATCAGGACCTAGAGAATCGATTGGAAAAGCTAGAACGAAACAAGAGGGAGCTTGATGGCCACGTTGCTACTCTTTTGGCAAAATTACGAATTTCGGAGCATAATACAAACGAGCTAAAACAAAGACTCGTGATTGTTTCCAAATCTAAGGAAGAGCAAGATCTCGCTCAAACTGAAATACGATCCGAATTGGAAGCCACAATTCAACAGAAAAATGACTTGGAAGTACGTTATCAAGAAGTATTACAAGAATTAGAAAAGGTCAATGCAGAGATAGAAGTTAAGGAGCGAACGAATCTAGAGGAGGAAGCACAAGCATTGAGGGGTCAACTGACTGTAGTAACTCAACGCGAAGAAGAACAGCGAAGAATCCGAATTCACTCTGAGAATACGATTAGAGCCCTTGAACAAGAAGTTGAGGCTCTTCGTCAGCAGAAACTTGCAATTCAATCTTCGGAAGGGGCGGCTGCAGCGGAACTTCAAGTCGTACGTGAAAGGAATGAAGAGGCATCCCAATTAATTGTCACTCTTGCGCATCAAGCCAAGTCATCTGCAGAACAACGAGATCAGGTTATCCGAAGGTTGAAGGAACGTCTGATTCAAGTCTCGGAACAAAAAGAAGCTGAAATATCAGCTCTGAGGGCACGATTACAGGATTGGGAAAGATCCCTTGTCCGTAATGATGACTTTTAATCCACAGAAAACAGAAATGTTGTAAGTTTTGGATTAGAAAGGCTACATCAAAAATGAAAAGGGAGAATAATTCATCAATGCTTAAGTCTCTAAACGTCTTCAAATACAGGGGGAGAGCGATAGCAAAGAATGTAAGATTAGGCAAACATATTTGCTTAATTCAATTTTTTTTAAATTTTAGTGTGAAGTGAAGGATGGTTTTTTTAGTCTCACAATTTCTTCCCCTCTTATCTTGAAGTATGTTATCAAGACTTCGCTTGTCGAACTAAAGAATGTCGAGGCATTCCGATGTCAAACAATTTACATAACATTGTGAGTATTGCATCCGAAAGTAAAGAGTTTTTGAATTGTGAAGACTGCAAGATATCCGGACAATGAACCAGACAAACCAATCAAGTATCCTAAGTACATCCACACGTCGCCTTCATGATTAGGAAAAGTGATGGGCGAATGGTCTAGTAAAAAGTCTCAAGAAACCCATACATGAGGGGGGAGTTATGTATGTACATAGGAGAGATAACGATGTGGAGACTATTGTGTCTGTTCCAAGATCACTACTTCGCTTTAAATTGAGAGAAGTACTACTGGTAATCAGTGACTGTATGCATAACACCAATTTTTTGAAACGTTTTATGGTTTTTCGAAATCTGACGTTATATCGTAACGAGAAAAATGTACACTGTCATCAGTACTTCGTTAGATACTGAACTGTCCGTTTCAGAAAATAATACCGTTATGTCATAGACAGAAGAGAACTTACCAAAGTGAACGTTCTCTCAAAATTAGACTCAGAGCCGTACGGGAAGTACGAAGTTTTGCTTTTTGCAAGTTTCCAATTCAATGGTTACAATTTGCAAAAGTCGCAATCAAGAACGAAACAATACAATGGTAATGGTTTCTGCTCCTCGACGTGCTGGATCACGATCATCAATGGCAGATAAGTCCCTTCTAACTCTCTCTGATGAGAAAAAGAAGGCAGGAGGCCTTGCTGAGAAGAAGAGAGGAATTTTAACTCTTGCGCTCATTGGATTAATGGTTTTGGCATTGTACATTTCGGATCCCAAGACTTGGAATCTTAGTACATCCAACTCATTGAATATCTTATCTTCTAGTTCTAGGTCGTCGACATTTGTCGATAATCGATTTCAAGAACGAAAAATGACGGATTATCATGATGTCTGTATTATCGGTGCTGGATTGTCGGGAGGTGTCATTGCTGAGCGTTATGCTTCCCAACGAAACCAAACTTCACTTCATTTTGGAACGTCGTGACCACATTGGTGGTAACTGCTATGATTACATTGATGAAGAGACTGGAATTCGTGTCAGCAAATACGGTGCTCATCTCTTTCATACATATTATGAACGTGTATGGAATTATGTTCATAAATTTTCTGAATGGACTCCTTACGAACATGAAGTAATTGGACTTGTCGATGGAAAACACGTGCCTATTCCTGTGAATATTGAAACTGTCAATACCTTATTTGGTCTTAATATCACAAACTCTGAAGAAATGGACAAGTGGTTGGAAACTGAGCAAGAAAAGTACCCCGAGGGACCTCAGAACTCGGAAGAAATGGCGAAGGCCCGTGTCGGTACTCGACTCTATGAACTCATCTTCCACCCCTACACTATCAAGCAATGGGCCAAGGAGCCCAAAGAACTTGGTCCCGAAGTCACTGCTCGTATTCCAGTCCGTAACGATTTTGACAGACGTTACTTTTCTGATCCTCACCAAGCCCTCCCTTCGAATGGATATACTGCAATTTTTGAGAAGATGTATGACAATCCTCTCATTTCCGTTCACCTTAATACAGATTTCTTTGAAGTGAGAAATACCCTCAAATGTGGAATGTTTTATTACACTGGACCTGTGGACCGATACTTTGCCGACAAGGGATTGAAGAAGCTCGAATATCGCTCTCTGGACTTTGAACGCAGAGTAGTGAAAAATATTGATTTCTATCAGCCAAAAGGAGTAGTGAATCATCCTGCTGCTTCTGACAACTTTACACGAATCGTTGAATACAAGCACTTTTTGAACCAAACTTCCGAACACACCGTACTCTACCTCGAGCATTCCAAGGATTCAGGCGAACCCTATTACCCAGTCCCCAACCCTGAAAACAAGGAACTTTTTGCAAAATACAAGGCAATGAGCGATAAAGAACCTGGAGTTTCTTTTGTTGGTCGTTTGGCCAACTACAAGTATTTCAATATGGACCAGACAATTGAAAATGCCTTGGAGCTCTTTGACAAAGACTCAACGTCTACCGACCTCATTGTTACCTACTGCAACAGTGGAGATATCAAGAAACTTCTTCCAGCCTTGCAATCGAAGCAAAAGTTCAATAACACGTATGTCTATTCATCTTGTGGAAAAGACATCAAACTTGACGACAAGAAAGTTCATATAATGACTCTACCAAAGGGTTCAGACGGTTTCCTATCTCATATGGAACGCAAAGACATCACCTTTAGCTCTCACAATGTGTTTGTGCAGGCGGGGTCTAAGTTGAATGGAGAGGACATAAGTACTTCCCTAAAGAAAATTCGCTCTAACAAAGTATTCGTCGACTTTGCCAAGCTACCATTTGTTAGCTGCGAGGAAAGTACTTGCGCCCGAAATATGGCGTACAACCCTGATGGTAACTTTGTTGTCACAAAGGAGGGAATGAAGCGATACATTTATTCCTTTACAAATGGTGGATCCTTGAGGGGTAAAGGGACCGCATAATTTTTCTATTCAAGATGTAATACAACACTTTTTCATGTATCACCTCTTGTTTAAGCATAGCGAGTTTACATTTTATGAACTACATTCTGTAGACGTATGGGTTTCTCGAAGGTGGTCGCACATATTATTACATAAACGACATTTGATATTGACAATCCTAAATATCCTTTTGTTTGCTACTTTGCATTAAAATCTAGTAAGTTTATTTAGAAAGAAGGGTTTAGAGTAATGGCTAAAGGAGCTTTAGCGTAAATGGCTAAGTATACTAAAAGACGCTTCCAATCCAGATCATTTAGGTGTTGGTCTGTATTTGAGAAAAGATAATGACCTTAGAGGCCAATTTTCACTTAATTTATCGTTTCGGCATTCTTTCGGCACTTAATAATGTATTCTTTAACGGAGATCGTTAAGTGACTTAAGCATAAAATATGAAGAGATCCATGTCTCTCAAATTCAAATGAGTCTTAAGTATATCTTTCTCGTTTCTCAACGGACAAATCGTTAAATTCCTGCAAATTCAAAACCCACTTTCTTTGACAGATAGTAAGGACAAGTATATATATGTGTGAGTCCAATCCAAGAGTATTGCGTTTTTTGTTACCACGATTTTTACAAGAGTTAAAAACTCACGATAGTCAAGATTGTTGTAACGAATAAACGCGCGCAAATCATAGTTCGGTGCCTCGCAGATTTTTCTCGCTCACACAACAATTCGGAAGAAAAAACAACGTAACGAAATTTCACTGTATTCTTGAGCGTTACGCAATTAAATAATTACCAAAACACTCCTCACGAACACATGTTGTTCGAGATTCAGTCACATTGATCAACCAGCACACATCAACGATTCTCCTCCCACCCCCCTTCCACTACGTAATCTCTCATCTATCTCACTACAATGGCACCGAGATTATATGAATTGAATTCTCATATGAATTTTATAAAGGGAAGTACAATGCAATTACGGAAAAATTGTAAATCAGGGTTATCCGAAATTTCAAATGGACAACAACTGCCACCACAAGAACAACATTTTTGGTCCTTTAATCATTCGGGAAAACGAAGAATACGACAACGGCATATGCTTTATGCCACTACTTGGACTATGATTATTATTTTTGGAATTGTCTTTATGAGTGGTAGTAATTTGGTAAAAACTAGATTTCGAATTTCCACCAATCCTCGTTCACGGAGCTTATCACAGCTTGAGGCTTCGAATTATATGAATACATCACTGTCTGCTTGGGAATTTGAGTCTGACTTTCATCCAGTTCAAGTCATCCAAACGAGATTTATGCAGTTTCAAGCAAACCTTTTGGCCTTGGGAGAGGCACGTCTTGAAATATTTGAATCATTCTGTCTACCATCGATCTTGCAACAATCTTCGAACAAATATCTTTGGATTATTAGAACAGACCCAGACTTGCATCCACAATTGAAGGATCCACTTCTTGACATGCTTAGACCCTATCCCAACATTCTTTTGATTGGTTCCAATGAAAATCCTGAGGGATTTCGCCAAGCGAGCGCTGTCGCAGATATCGTGCCGGGCACTAGCCTATGGACTGGCTCCTATGAGTTGTTGCATCATTTCTATGCCGAGGCACAGAATCGAGTTCTTATTGAAACTCGTCTAGATGCAGACGATGGGTTGCATTTTGGCTTTGTTCAATATGCACAATTAAATTCGATGAATATTGTGGCCAATTCAGCACACGACGAATGGATCGTGTATTGTGCACATCAGCATTTGGAGTGGCATTATGCGAATCCGTTCAAAACATATTCCAAGTCACATGACGCTGGTTTCATTGTTGGGCTGCAGCTGGGCGGATGCATTACTCCTGGCCTCTCGTTTGTCTATGGCGTTGATGTCAAGAGAAGTGACATGCCGACGGGAGCTCACAGTCACTTGCACAAGATTGCACCATTTTGTAATGAAACATTAAAATCAAAATGCATTCTGCGGACCAGGGAATTAACACCTGCGGCTATTCGAGCCAGGACGCCGACCAGCGCGGGAATGGCCAATGTTGTGGTGGGAAATCGTAGAAAAAATTTGGGTTATAGACCTTCCGAAAATGATGCCAAATATCAGGATGAAATCTGGACAGGAGTGCGAAGAACGTTTGGGATCGACCGGGCTTTAATCGCAAAAGTTCGGCGATCCATGAAAGAGCACCTTGTAGAAATTGCGGCGGACAATCTCAAGGGGCAATGTACCAAAGGTCATTCATGTAAGGAGAATAGTAAGCAAATTTTGAAAGAATTGGTTCTTTATGCTGCTACTGCCAAACGGTGACGACAAGGGAGAGATATTACTGAAAAATTGAGGCTTTGCTATAATATTTTAAAGCGGATATTTTATGTTTGTGCTTTAGTTGCCGTTGCAAATGGGGGGTTTCATAAACAAATAATATCCTTGATGTTCCATCATCCTTGCATAAACGGCTTAAGCATTGTTATTACCTCCTGGGTTTTCAATTGTTGTCGCATTTGCCGCTATGATAAAAGGCACTAAACCAACATACCCTTGGTGTTCGATTGTAGTTGCATGTACGGTTATGGTAAAAATTATTATATCCTTGATGTTGGATTGTCGTTGAATGAACCACTCTAGTAAAAGTCTGCGATTATCACTTGTCTTGCAGAGCCTCGTTCTTGAACAACCTTCTGCCTAATACCATGACTAGTCCAAAGTTCTCGAAAGATATTGTAGCGCTCAAGATCCAGATTTAATGGCCGTCCTCGATATTGTGGCGTTTCACCGTGGTTATCCACGTATGGACTTTGGACGTAAACGGCTTTACTATTGTGCATGAGTAAACCTTGACACTCCTGAAGTAAGAAAAAAATGCACGCCCCCGCTCCACATTGAAAAGAATGTCGGGTACATTCACCTCTTCCGTTTGCGTTCAGCACTTCACCACAGACTAAACAAAGTGCGATTTGTTCGGAATCCGGACATAATGTACCAAGCTCAGCGTACAGATCAGTGTATGAAGTTGGTAGCATGCTGATTCGAGGTCTGGGTCTTGCAATCATAGGAATGTTTCTGTCTTCTACATAACCCCCGATAAACTCAACACATTTTTTGGAGCTGAATATCACTTGAGAGGCAGGCGTAGTTGAAAAATCAGCACGGGTTGAATGTGTTGGAGAAAAAGGATTGATTTCGAGAATGATTCCTTGATCATAGGGTTCAGATACAGAAGGAATTATATCTGAAGATTTTTTCTCTATCTTAATGCCCTGATAACGGCAGGATTCCATTGGCCAATCAAAGACACGAAATCCTTCGGTTTGAAAGAGCATTTTATTTACGGTGCTTCGAGACATGTCATTGTTTGGTGTTTCAGTCTTACAAACATGTTCGCATGCTTTAGAAAACCAGTTGGAAAGGATATGGCGAATTAGATGAGACTCAAGCATTACTTGTAAGCTCTCGAGTCCTAGATCGGACATCAAGCAATTTAATGCTGCAAGGGAGTGATTTTCAGTTTTCATCGATTTCCCATGGTATTTCTTTTCTTCGATCACTCCTGGGACTAGAACTTGATAAATGATGCTGATATCAGATAGAAACGTTACTGCTGCGTCAAGAGCCACTTGACATGCGTCGTTGAACCTATTCGAAACATCTGTTTCATAAGCGGCAGATGCTACAAGAACCATATTAACCTCATTTGACAACGCTGCCTCAATAAGCGATGCACATCCACGAATCCAGCTATTCAGCTCATGCTCTCCTTCATCATGATGGGAATTAACAATGAGCTGCTTAATGCATTTCATGACAAGAACACGTCTACCGGCAGCAGTGGCACTAGGTTCAATCTGCATTTTCCCCAAAAGAACTTGCAAGAGTCTAGCAAGGAGACCGAGTGCAATAAATCCTTTACAATCTCTGATCAATTCATGTATACCATCGGATGCAGATTCTTTGCTCTTATCTAGCATATGTACTCGTGTGGACAAGGGCATCCACCATGCTGAATCTAATGAATCACTTCGAGCACGGGCTCGCCCGCATGAGGCACACATTGCAGCTACAACATGGGTTAGGATATGACCTAGAAGGATGGGGAAAACGATTGGAGCTCGAAGAGCTTGGTGCTGGGAGTCGAAAGGGGGAGAAACGGATTTCTCCTCTACAAGTGGGAAACTTAAAACCAGCTGAATTAGGTCGAGCGAAACTGGTCCAGCAGCTGCCATGACTGCCAAACCTAGATACCTAAGCTTTCCAAAACGACCTTCAAATGGTTGGAAGCCTTCTTCTAAGTCAGGTCGCGGAGATGGCATGATTAGGAGATCGTCATCGCTTGAAAACCCAGCGATTCCAAATGTTTGACAATGGGTCAACGTGGAGTTTCCGCCAGTCTCTTTCTCTTTTTTCAACAATCGTCTTATTTCAAATGCCTCAGCACAACAACTGTAGGTGAACGCCTGAATAGAAACCAAAAGCTTCGATAGCAACTTTTCGCGTGAGAGCTCCTGTCTACGATTTTCTGTTATTGATGTTGTCGCAATGCATGCTGGCCAATCCATGCTTTCCCTCCCTTCTAACCTGTTGCGATAATTAAATGCGTGTTTCTCAGTGTAATAGTGTCGAAATTCACCACAATATTGTAGAAACTGTAATTCCCCAAGACGTTTAGCATCAGCTCGGTTGGCAATGTCCGAGAGATTATCCATAAATCGACGCCATACCAACGTCTCGACATTACTCAAATCATCAGCAGTGCTAGACTGCAAACTTGATGAAAAATTATCTGCCTGATGTGATTGCTCTACAGTAAAATCACTCGCTGATCTGGTCAACTGTTTCCTTTTAATAAATCGAGGTGTTCTCATCATTGCACTCCAAGCGGCGTACAGATCCTTTTTTCGTAGTGATCTCATGCTTCTACGACGTGACGGCTTAGGATCTGATGTGCCTTCATTGTCGATAGACTCATCTCGTTGAGTCAACATTGCAGAGATGAAGGCACTTTGTCCATCCCAGACGATGCTCTTATCATCTCGACCCACCCACCAAGAAGTTTTCATTAGAAATTCATGTAATGACAGTTTTGACGAGTCAGATGGATCATTAAGGCCTTCGTCCGTAACCATAGACTCGACTGATGCTGTTATTGCGTTGCATTTTGAATGATCCACCCAATCTACCGCAACATCGATGAAAGGAACTAAACAATTGCTCAACCTTTGACAAAGGGGACACTTAAATTCCTCGCGTCGTCCAATTATTCTATCATCTCTATGAGAAACAGTCGACAGATAAGACTCACAGCACTCACTATGCACAGCATGACCACAAAGCGCTACATGGAGACCTACAAAACGTCGGAGCGAGGAAAATGATGAATGATTGTCTAACGTAGGTGGAATCCCTCCGCCACCTTTCAATACAGTACTTGGTTGTGTGTACCCAACAAAAGCCAAGGCATTACTACGGTCAGCTTTCCTTCGACTTCTCTTACGATGACTCGATCCATCTTCTTCTACACGAAGAGGATTTCTTCCTGTATCATCATTGTCATCGTTGCAAATGATACAAATGGGCCTAACTTTGAAAAGCCTCTGAGGTATGCTTTTTTCAACTGTGTCCTTGATTTCGTAACAAGTTCCTACCGTGGACTTATCCATCATATAACTTGCTGCCGAACTTATGCTAGCCTCTGAGTCACCACCCAAGGATTCAGAGCTTAACCGCCTTCCTTCGTTAACCCAGCTCGCTCTATCCATAACGGGTACAAGTGGGGCTCTAGGAGTAACATCAACTGGTTCTTTTTCTTCTTCGCTGTCTTCTGTATCTATATTCATCATTGCTGCAAAACGAGCAGCCTGTGCGTTCATTCGCTCCATGGCTCGAGACTTAGCCTCTCTTTGCTTTCGATCAATGTCAGATTCTCCCGTTGCATTTTGACTGAGTTGAGAATCCTGAGCCGAAATACCTATAGACAAAAATTTAGAGGCTTCCATGCTGTACTTGCAAGCGAAATCGCATAGCCAAGCAGCCCCAGCCTTGACAGCTTGGTCTTGGGCCACGAAGCCTTTGGTTTTACTACCACCCTCTTTAGCCAGTCTTTTTAATAGAAGAATTGCAGGCTCTTCAGCCTCATACCAATTACTTTTCATTACATGTGCTGGGTTAGAGAGTAGTGCGTATGAAACCCAGTCGCTTACGGTTGGTGCAGAAACATAATTATGGAAGACACTTCCTTCAAAATCACCACCTAATTCTTTCCAATCTGTTTGACAAGCATCAACAGCAGATTCCCAGGAATATGCACCTAACGTGAGAAGATGTATCACTCTAGCAAGAACAGTTTCACTCGTGTAAGCTGATGATTCGCTTATGCCAGTCAGATGAGCTTCATGCGAAGACTCGCAACAATGATTATGCAAAATTCGATAGCAAATTGCCAGGATAGTTGCATCAGAAGAAAAATCTCTTCGTAGTCGTGAGAAAGATGGATGAGAATCAGGAGGCTGAGGCGCATAAGGCCTTGCTTTTACGCCATAGATACCCTCTCCTGTTACTTTTGGTCGACTCTCTGAGGCTTGTTCATGAGATCGCAATGAAATATGTGAAAAGGCAGGGTCATATTCTTCCCAAACTTTTTCACGCAAGACCCATTTCTTTGGCTCTAGTGGACCACGAATCGACTTATGTTCAGCCACTTCCGTCAACGTTGCACCCAAGGCAGCTCCAGTTGCATCGTCTGGATTAACGAGGCGTCCCTCTTCACTCAAAAATACATTATCCCAATTAGAAAGTACATGATGAACCTCCGACAACTCAGAATGCGTTTTGGGACCCGATGCCAATCGATGAATAACTTCTCGCCTTAGTCGACACTTAGCTTGAAGTGTATGGTCTGCTTTATCTAAGGGAGGGATTGGAGGTAATTCACAAATCAAAGTTATTACGAGATGTAGGAACTCCTCAATTAGTGCGCTTCTTAGCTTTTGATCATCAGTTATTACGAATGTCCAAGGACAAGGAAAGATTTCATTCAACTCCTCAGCTCCGATTTCACCTGGATACAAACCCTCAGCTACTTGTGCTTCGTATAAAGTTGGATTTTCTTGAGGAGCAGAGCGCAACCCTACCAAATCAAAGATTGAAAATCTGTGTAACAAAAGCGATACAGTGTATCCTGTTCCACATCCAAGCGTGGAAACTTGTAGCAACAAGACGTCTGCATCACGAAGTGCGCGACAGAATGGAGGTTCGGCATAATTTAACACTTGATCGGACATTAGAGAGCCATTCCGTCTCCACAACCCGACACGAATTTGAGCAGCTCTTGACAAAACTATCATGGGAAATTGAACAAGATCTTGAAAGATTTCCCTATTTTGATGATGAAATAAATCAGACAATAACTTGTCCATACCCACATCCTTTGGTCTTCGACAAACTTCTCGAAAGCATGAAGCTAGAAAGCGATGTAAAGGCAAGTGAAACGACCATGGTGCTATTTGAGGCATTGGAAGCGCCTTGAGTGCGATTGCTAGTCCATTATGGGTCGTGGGGTAGGGTAGAGCTGCAGGCGCTTTAGCGGAGGGTTCAAGACTAGGAGAGTTTGATGTTGGCTTGTATAGTTCAACTTCAGAACGCTGCCAAGGAACGAGGACTTCCATCCAGCAATACTTTGTCAAGCCTACAATTGTAGGTAAGTTCTCTGAGAGAGGAGATTTCGGTGCCGGACTTGGATCGTCATCTTCCCATCCCAAAAGTCGCTCAAACAAACTTCCTAATGATATAGAAGCATTGAACGCTCCAACCCATCCTCGGGGTTCATTTTCGACATGGCCTTGTGAATAAGTTCGCCATACTTGTGAGTCCATCCATTGTGCCAGGGATAGAGATGCTAACCAATCTTCCAAAAAAGTCCCCGATTTGGACATGAAGAGACGAGCCATACCTTTGACATTCAAGACACACTTCATATCAGATATGCATGGTGAGTAACGCCGATGTGATAGGCAG
>CAAAJI010000128.1:61603-72213 GCA_900642245.1 Fragilaria radians | reverse complement strand
ATTGAAACAGGAATCATGTTTCTTTTCCTGGTTCTTACTAAAGCATTGCATTGGGTAGTACAAACAAGGGAATCTCATCTTCGTATGACACAAGACGCCATTGTTCAAGCCACATCAGGAATATGGTCTGGGTGGCCAATTATAGTGTCTGATCAAATAGGGTTACAATGTCTCATTCAACTCTTACTTGTCACCGATATCTTGGTGGTGGTAGGCTGTATTCAGCATGTCGCTGCAAACGGCACGACAGTCAAGCTACTATTTGGATTCGAGTGCGCTATTATGCTAGTCACATGCATGAGTTTGACTTTATTATGGAATCTACACGTAATCGACGGAATGTTAAACTACTGGCATGAAAAGTATGGATACACAACCTGGTTGCATGCTTGGAAAGACAGAAAGGCCACTCTGATTTTCGCTCTCGAAGTCCAGGCACAGTTGCTGAAGTTCATTTTGTATCTAAGCTTCTTCGCAATAATCATGACTAATCATGGGCTACCAATCAACTTGTTCCGTGAAGTATATTCCAGTTTTTATGCTCTCAAATCGCGTTGGACTGCCTTTACCAAATATCGTAAGCTTGTACGATCGATGAGTCGTTTCCCACCACCGCCTGAAGATCATGAGGATATGATCTGCATCATATGTCGTGACAGCATGACAGTGCACGACTCGAAGCAACTACCAGGGTGCGGACACGTCTTTCATTCATGTTGCTTGCGTGAATGGTTGGTGCAACAGCAAACTTGTCCAACCTGTCGGGGTGATATAGCTGTCACTGCACGTTACACACCATCGGCATCCATGCAACCAGATCAGGATCCACAAACGCCACCGGCACAGGAATCAACTGAAGAAAACACCAATAACGAAATCAACATCGACGCTCAACAAGAAATGGAGCCAGAACATAACCAAGATTCCAGTCAAGAAAATAATGCTCGAAATAATGTGCCGCCAATGCGTATCAACAGTATGAATGAGAGTGGTCACATGCATTGGAAGTCGAAGTTACACAAGACACATGTGGGCTACCAAGACTCACTGACAAATCAAGAGGTTTCCGATAGTATGGAATTCAATCACGTACATGAAGCCAATGAAAAGCGCCTTACTCCGTCTGTTTTTCCTGCCTTTTACAAAGTTAAAAAGTCACCCTCTGCTCCTGTTTATTGTATGGAATCCTCGGGTGCTTTCGCAACCTTTCGCCGAATTCCACAAGGAACTGCGGTAATCTGCCTCGAAATGGAATTGCAGTCATTCAATGATCGCGTCTGTCCAGAAAGTGACAAAGAATTCGGTCTCATGCTAAAGATTGCTGGTGATGGTTGGATGATGGATGATCATGTTCAATTCGTAACGACAGTTTCAACTTCTTCAGGTTTATCATCCAACTAATGTCGGACAAAAATTTGGCTGTGCTACTTCATGCATTTTAAATCAGAATAAAGCCTGTGTCTGGCGTTAGTAGTCAGGATCACATGCTATTCGATCGAAAATAGAAGGAACTCTCAATTACCTCAGCAGCCATCGGTGGAATCGTTAGATTGAGCTATTTGGACTCCAGGAATAGGATTACATTGAGTAGATAGTTATCACAAAAAAGTCTTACAGGATTATCTTTTCTCTTCTACTTTAAATTTTTCAATCAATGCCGAAGATTAGCTTTTTCTAATCAAGAATTGTATAGCAGTATTGTGTAAAAAATTCTAATTGAAGATTTAGATGTTTGACGGAAGTATTGATTTCAGAGGGTTTCCAAAGAAATACTAAGCCGTTGACGAAATTATCAACCACAAGCGTATTTACATGTCTATCATTACAGAGCCATTCATGAACTTTACCTATACATTCGAATAGCACATTCAAGTTCAAATCACATCAAGTTCAAGGACACCATTACAACTGTGTTGCCAAGCCTGGTAGATGATGAAGGTTTGACTCTGTGGACCGCTCGCTGAACGTATGACAAGTATGTTGGTCACATGCAGCGACGCGCAGCAACACAAAACCATTACTGTGGTAAAACTCCATTTCCTCTTCCCATGATCTTGAAGATGCAACATAAGCATCTAGTAATTCACCAAGATAATCAACAAAGAGCTCATCATAAAGCTTTTTCATGTACTGCTCTCCCATCAAATACGAGAAAAGCTTGCTAGCTTCATCCGCAATAGACTTTGCCGCTGATGGATGTTCTTGAACCCAGAGAAACTTATGATACAAATCTGTTAGTGACCAGTGGACAGGTACGTAATGGATCCATCGTTTCATATCATTGTAGAACCAGTCTACAGTTGGTGTCTCATGATGGAAGAGTAATCCCGGCATCCCCAATTTACTTAAGGTTCCGCGCCATGATGTGCCACCTCCACCACCCAGATCCAACTGATACTTAAAATGAGACATCCTGGCTGGAGGACAAGGTTCTCTTGTGCCTACATTTAACCCGTTCCGCAAAAACTGTTCATGAAATTGTTCTTTGACACCGCCTGAAAACTTTGCATCAATCCAAGCGTCGTTTTCATTTGACAAAACAACAGCTCTCCACCTTGGACCAAGGTTAGCCCAATGACGGCGTAATTGTTTGGTCGCCTCTCCCTTGGTTGTTGCATTGATATCATCAAGGGATTGAGTCCTTTTGAATTGAAATTCATCATATTCGGGCAAGAAACTAAAGTCATTTCCTCTCCAAATTATTTGTTCCTTCAAATCACTCCACGGGATAGTACGATTGATCGACTCTACCCACTGACAAGGTTTAGTTCCATTGAATTTGTATTCGTACAAACAAGATAGGTAGAACCAATTCGGAAATGCTTTGATGGATGGCATTACTTTTGGATCTAATGGTACGGATCCAAATAGCAGTAAGGGAGCAAAGTCATGCACCTGGCATCTCCCAGGATTCGCGCAGGGAGACTTTACTGAATCTCCAGTGGAAAAAAGCACTTGAAATACTGGCTGCCCTAGTGCAAATCGGGATGGATTCAAGTTCATGAGTGCATGCACCAACAAAGGCACGACCTTGAGACAGCGTCCACAATAGTTGGATTTCTTGTGATAGATATTAATCCTGTAATCAAGATTGTACGCTTCAAATGCCGTCCCATTGAAGACTAATACCATCGGATGAGAAGACATCAAATGCCTTGCAAAATTTCCGATCTCCACGGAAGAATATGGTTTAATTATGTGGACTACCGTCGTAGGATGATGAAACAGAAGTAGTTTCCAAAGACCTGAGCGTGATTTCTCATCACTATATCTTGATGTGGAATCAAGAATGACTAAACAGAATAGAATTGAAACGATAATGCATCTTCTCTTTTTAGTCGACTTCATGACTGCCTAGTATGAAACAAACAATATCCTCCAATGTGAGTGATGGCGAGTGTAATTGAAAATATGAGTAGACGTTGGAACGCAAGTGAATCAAGGGAAATCGATAGGATTGGAAAGCCTACGTGAGGATTGGAATGCATCAAGAGCAATAATGACTTTGCCCCTCGTTTTTCTCCGTCGGGAGCATAAAAGAACAGGGACAGGTCAACTATGACGTGTGAAATGAGATTTATTTAAACAACAAATTTTTGTTGGTACACTTGAAAAGTCATTCTTTCTATCTTTTACTATTCAACTGTATTTTTATCATTGTTTAGTAGTCAACCAAATTAGAGCTTCTTGTAATTTGGCGAAAGCCTGCCAAGAAGAAAAAAGTAGCTGAGATCTAGATGTCCAACGGAAAATGGACCTTACCGTCAGTTGACACGAGAGTAAGTAAATACTATAGGCCATACACAATAGCCATGATTTTGAAGGGACACCAACACAATCTATAGTCATATATGGTCATCGTCTTGATCTCTTGAATAAATTCTTCCACAGGACATTGGGTCTAGAAATTGTCGCTTAATTGTTATCTTCCTTGTGTATTTCCGATTTGACATTTATTAAATGTTCTTCGGTTGACTTAAAAGAAAGAAAGTTGAAAGAAATGGATAGCACAAGGTTGAAGCTAAGAAGCTGTGTATACAAGTAGTAGATTATAAAATTATCCTTGAATCATACATCTCAAATTCTTCAATTTTTTGGATCAATTTTCATTGCCCTTCCTTACCAATATGTTCATCCAATAGTAACCACATCACTGTTGCCTACACATTCTTTTTCGTTACATGATAATCCTGATTTACATCCCTGGCAAAAATATCATTTCCCTTGGATCAAACAAATTCGATCTTGGTATATCCATCTTTTATTTATTCTAGAAATGAAGCAAGAATCAACATGTCTTGTTCTCACGCCATAGATACACTTTCTGACCAAACAGTTGCACCCACTTTCTGAGTGTTGTCAATAAATGGTAGATCACATAGAGTCCAATATCTTTCAAGCGATATCAAATGAATTCGATCTCCTTTCAACCCTAAGATTCTCTCCTGCCCAGTCACTGTCACAGAAAAATATACAATTTTCATCATGTCCTGTTTCTGGCTCAATCTTCAATCCGAAAGTTTTCGTGTCTGTCAGAAACTATAATACTCGTCACATTTCAAAGAAAGCTCCCATTGTTGATCCATCCATACACTTGGAAAGCTCCCCAACTGAGTTACTGATATCGCGTCAAGAACGTTTTGTTACATTCAATTGATTACCAACAAAAATTGGTGAATCTATTCAAACTAGCAAAGTGACAACTCTTCAACTTAATACGTGATTCTCAAGAATGCATAAAGTTCTAAGGGACAAACCTAATTTTAAATTTGTTCAAAAGCCCTTCAGTTGTCCTAAAAGTAAGAAAGGTAACAATGAAAAAGATAAGGGTTACAAAACATTGGTCCGATAAATAGTGCATAAGATTGAATTTATCCCTGAACCATACCTCTTCCACTCTTCAATATTCTATGCCTAATGAATATTCTAAACATATAAATCTAAAAGGGCTGATAGAAAGGGACTTTTTCCCATAGGTGTTACCAGTAAAAAAAGTCGCATAGCCACAAAAAAATATATATCAAGACATAAGGAAACTAGGACTCTGTTTTCATATCTTTATTACTTGTAAACATGGACTTCATCCCCGCAAATAAATCCACGACAGAAATGTCTCCGTCGCCAACATAAAGGATGCTATTATAGCATTCATGTTAATCCAAAGCATCAGGATCAACACTTTTAATTACAATGAACCATTCCTCATCCATGTGGTGATGCACTACATCTGGATTCCACTTAAGTGGGGAAGTCTCCACATGGATCAACAAATCAATCCGATGGATACCCCATTGAAAGTTACAGTAATACACGTTGCAGTCGATACATGAACACACATTTTCTGAGTAACGCCAGAACCGCGGGCGTTGCAATGCATTTTTAATTAATTGCTTTCTCACTGAACAGCACAGATAGATTTGCTTTTACATATCCAACCATACTATGAATTATACCAATCACTCTCTTTAGTACTGGTATTAAAAACAGTGTGAAAAGTACCAATAAGTAGATTTACCATGTCAACATTTCGAATGCCTCCAATCACATCATTACTTTGGAGATAAACAGATTCTCCATAAAGTCTTATCGCTTCTTCAGCTAAACTATTGCTAGATTTATAATATGGTTTGAATTGAGACTAAGAATTGAGTAACGACTAATCTGAAGAACAGTATGAGCAGTTGTTGCCTCTTGCTGATGCTGCCTACTTTTGATGCAGAAAAGATAGAATAAATGTTGGGGTAATAATGACTATGATCATCAGCATTTTTGGTATTAGTTGTCACTCCATTTCTCTCTTTAGTTGCAGTAGCATTGATCATTACTGGGACTCCAGATCTAGTAGAATCAGCATTTCCTCTCATATTGTCTGTAGTTTTAAAGCAAAACAGCTTGATCAGACTTCAACGCTTGCTTCTACTGTGATGACAAAGTAAAATGAACCTCACGAGTCAATGCATCACTTTGTTTGCCTTTCCTGCAGCTACAACAAGCTCCTAAATTAAGTAGCGTTAACTTTCGCCTTGTGAATTACTCCCTTGCAAATGCCATAATTAGGGAATCGATTGCTGTTGCAATTTGCTCCAACGCTTGTACCAGCAATATTCCTGCGTTCATTTTGCATAAAATTGAAAGATCTGGCTAATGCAGGTATGAGTGAGTAAGAAGATGTATAAGTTATTGTTCCTACCGTATGATGGACTTGGTAGGCTGATGACCCTAACCTCTATCCTTTATCCTTAAGCAATCACCTTTACCTCTTAAGATTTACGCCATGATCCGATGGCTCTGAACAATTCATACATGTATAATTTTATATACGGATTTGTATAAAGTGAATGAATAGCATATCTTGAACCTCTATTCGCCCTTAAAATTCCCTGAAGCTTTATTCGCTCTCCCAAGGATGAATGAATCGAAAGGAAAGCACATATGGTCATAAATTCACTTCAGTAGCAAACATGTTGATCCTCTTTTTCGTTCTTTTGCATGCGGTTTCTTGCCAAAAGGATCTGGGAATTCGTTTCTCAAAAGTCTCAATTTTACCTCAGTTTTCTAACTTGCCACAAATTGATCTCCCACTTACTTCCAAGCACTATCCGATTGCGAATACTACCTATCAATGGTTGAAGTTCAGTACAGGCACTTCAGTTATGCCAATGGGTCAATGTAATAATTGCTCCTGGACTATGGAAAGTTTAATTGAGTATTTAGGTGGTCCACCAAGCCATCCATCTGAAGTGACTTACACTCCATATTGGCATGAGTTATTGCATGTCGCTAAGGTACAGAAGCGAAGGCGTGAAGGAATTGATCCGAAGGTTATAATGCCACTTCCGGACGCTTGGAAAAACTTTTCCATTGATGAAGTTGCAGAGGCTGTTCATGACGAATTTCTTGGAATTTTTCATATTCAGCTTTTGTCGAAGTGGAAGAAAGAAAAGTCCATTACTATGGATGCAGATATTGTGTCACCTGTAAGTGTTGTTGATTTTCTGAGGAGCATGGTGTTACTTGGTGATGTGATGATGTGGGCTATCGCACGGGTTGGTCCATCCAACTTTGCATTAAAATGGCATGTAGGGTTGGCCCGACCAGAAGAGGTGGCATTCCAGATTGCTTCTGGCAAAATTAGGGTTGGCCCCCCGAAAAAGCTTGTCAGGCTCATCAAGGCATTGAATCTCAAAAGTGCTACTGAATTCACAGCATACCCAGAAGGATCTCCAACACACCCGTCATGGCCAGCAATGCATTCTGCAAGTAGTTCTGCTTCCCTCTGGATGCCAGTTGTAATGAAACTCACCCCTCATCAGCTCTGTCAAGTGCAGTTGACCGATTATGCTATTGCTTATGCTAGAACTGTTGCCGGTGTACATTACCCAGCTGATAACATTGCGGGATTGAAATTAGGACAAGAGATTGTGGCGCGTCTACTTCCAGATTTTCTCCACGAAAATTATGGAACCTCCAAGTCTGTTGTTGAGGAAAAGGTTAAGTCAATTAGATTTGATTGGGACACATTTTTGGAAAGTGATTGCGCAAAAGGAGTGATTAAAAATATCGCGTTGTAGTTGTATGAGCGATTAAAATAAAGTTAGTGATATGGATCAAACTTTGACATCATGTGTATCCTTGTAGATATATGCTATTACTGCAGAAGAGCTTCAACCCTTTATTTCTGGGAATTATCATTCAGAATTCCTTCTCAGATTAAGATATTTGGGTCACTACACTTTTTAGACAGAGGAATATGAGCTTTCAACAAAATATGATTGGTGCAAAACTTCCGTAATCATGCTGATTGAATGATATTGAATGAAGTCGTGACTTCTACAGCTTGTGACTGCTGACAAATAAAAGAAATCTTGTTTTTCTTGGACACCTTTCCGTCAGGCTAGCATTATTTTTGTATTAAAGCCTAAAATTCTAGGTAATGGAATACCATGGAAACCAAAAGAAGTGGTATATATATACGTTATATATAACGGATGCTGAGAGTTATGTTTGCCTTCATCAATGAACTGGTACTGGAAAAGGATCCGTAACGAGCGGCGCCAAAAACACTGTAAATTTCAATGAATGACCCTTTGCACTCTAGCTTGTGAACAATGTTACACCTTCCCCGTGTTCATTATGTTTAAAATGTAACGCCATTCTTGATTCAGATATTTTGAAGGTTTTGCTTATGCATTTGAAAGTTCTAGGAGCAAAATCTAATTGAATTTGAATTCGGAACAGAATTGGATGGTTCAACAATAGATTGGAACATTCCAAAGGGTATTCAAATTGAGAAACATTGTATCATTTCTAACTGGTTGCCACCTAACCCCTAATTGAAATTAGGACAATAGATTGTGACGTATCTACTTCCAGATTTTCTCCACCAAAATTATGGAACTTCCCAGTCTGTTGTTGAGGAAAAGGCTTAGGCAATGAGATTTGATTGGGACACATTTTTGGAAAGTGATTGTGCAAAAGGAGTGATCAAAAAATATCGCGTTGTAATTGTAAGCGCGATGAAATTAAAGATAGCAATATAATCAAACTTTGACATCATGTGTATCCTTGTGGATAAATGCTATTACTGCAGAAGACCTTCAACTCTTTGTACTAACTCCAACAGGGATGAAGGTAGAGATAGGAGTCAGGGTACATGCTTGTCATGCGGAAAAGCAGAGCACTATGCAAACAAAAATCCAAATCAAACTAAGAAATCAGAACAATCCAATGTGATACATGAGGGATGCAATGTGTACACTTGATAGAGATTTTATCAGAAAAATGGTCTCCATATACCTCAGACATGGATAACCATTCAACAGTAGATATGTTCTGTAATAAGACACAATTACAGAATATTCAAGAATCTCCCATATCAATGAAAATATATTGCAAGGCTTGCACAAGAACTACCAAGATGATTGGTGATGTGACGAATTATGCAACTGTGTGGTACAACTCCAAAGCAATTGCAAACTCCTCAAGTCTAAAACAGGTAAAGGAGAAATATCACGTATATTATGATAGTAGCAATGCTTGTATATTTTATGTGACAAAAATTGATCGGGAAAAAATTGAATTTGTCGAATCTGAAGGGGGTCTCTATTATCTGAACACTGCAAAGCAAGTCAGTACGAGAGGTGTAGCTCTTGCAACAGCACTTGATGAGAAAAGAAGTATGTATACCAATGCTATTTATTGGCTTTGAAAAAAAGAGAATTACAAATTACAATCGGTTGTTCCAGCATAAAGAGTATATGGGGATTTTTAGTAATACGTTTCTTGACAACTGTCCTGTAACAAAGGCTAACATCACTGCAGTTGAAGACATTTTTGGGACTGATGTTGGGCCACTAAAAGGAAAGATTACACATAAGCAGCCATGCAGTGTTGAGCAAATGACAAGTATCTTCCACCTGATATCACGAGTTGCTATCCAAGGTTACCTTGTGCATTGATATGATGTGTGTTAACAAATACCCATACTGGTAACAATATCATAAAACATAAATCCCAAATCGGTCATCTTGCATGTTGACTTTGGGAATTAAAAGTATTAAGCTGTATCACCAGGCGGGATATAAAATTGTAGTGGATGGAGAATTTGAATCAATCCGTGGTGAATTGGCAGATTTGGGTATGTCACTGAATACTGCAGCACCAAATGAACAAATGAGTGATATTGAACGCTATATTCGGACGATCAACGTTAAATGTCCTTCATATCAAAGTGCACCTACATCGTCATTTTATGAAAATAGAATCATCAACAAGACAACACAACAATCGTCATTGCAACTGATGTACAACAAAGAGTTCAAAGGGCATAAAAACCTCAAAACCTTCGGTGAAATGTGTGTTGTGACAACGAAAAAGGCAATTCAAGGAAAATTGAGCAACAGAGGAACTGTCGGCCTGTTTGTTGGATATCCTGATAATCATGCAGATGATGTTTACAGGATATTCAACATTAAGACCAAACAAATCATCAAGTCAAGAGATTTAGTTTGGCTTAATTTGAGTTATGGAAATTGGAATTTGAAAAATAACACTCAACAACCTCCAGATGATGACGACACTTCAGATACAGAAGCTATGGAAGAAGATGCTAGTGATTTAGCTGAGGCAGAGGATGCAACTCTTGATGAAGCTCAAATCAGAAAGCAAAACAAAGCTTTAAAGCAAATTTCAAAGTTGAAAAGTTGGTTTAATCCTGAACCATCAATAGGAAAATGATCGTCAAAACAGCAGATTTTGCATTTAATATGGTAGAAATTGTCAAGGACCCGGAGAGTTTTGATGAGGCATACAATCACCCTGAAGCCAACAAGAAAATTATGTGGCGCCGCGCAATTTCGAAGGAATTCAAAGAAATGAAAGCCAAAGGAGTTTGGGAGAAATTTCAGATGTCGGAGATTCCCAATGGACAAAACGGTATCAAAAATAAGTGGGTTTTTAAAACCAAACATAATGGAATACTTCGAGCGCGGTTAGTGGCATGTGGCTGCAGTCAAATTCCTGGAGTGGATTTTCAGGAAAGTTATGCGCTGGTTATCAACGATGTGACATTCCAAATTCTTTTGGTCTTAATGTTAACCTGGAATTTAGTT
>CAAAJI010000128.1:15631-27448 GCA_900642245.1 Fragilaria radians | reverse complement strand
ATACGGCACTGAGCCGGCCTTAGCAGTTAAATTATAGTAGCCACAAGAGCTCAATCTATCATCGCGCAAAGACTTTGCCAACCCAAAGTCGAAAACCTTGACGTTACCTCGAATATCAAATCCAATGTTTTGTTTCTTTATATCTCTACAAAAGCGCTGTGAAGTTAGAGCAGAGCAAAAAGAACGAAGGCGGTAAGATTTCCCCCTTACCTATGAATCACACGTCTAGAATGCAGATAACTAATGGCTGACGCTATGTCATTCGCAATGAATAATCGCTCCTTCAAGAATTCATTCTTCCAATTTTGATATTTTGGAGCTTCAAAGGTCTTGAGAAAGATATGAGTCAGGTCAAGTGATTTCCGTCGTTTCCTTTCATCCCATTCGATTATTCTATCATGCAACGTTTCGTAAAGCCTATCCATTAGAAAGAAAAAAGTTGGGTGAAAGGGGTTTTCTGTTTTCATGACTCCTCGGATCTTAACAATGTGTGGATGTGACAAGGCCTTGAGGTAATTCACTTCAATTGCAAGATCGACTCTTGCCCTAGCTTGCTGGTCCTCGATGGAATCTTCAACCATTAAATACTTGACGGCATAGCGCGATTCCCCTTGTCTCACGCAAATTGCGGACATTAAATCTCGTGATGCAGCGGAGGAAAAAGATTTTTCAGAATCCTGCCTTCCTCCTGCGTACATTGAAATTAGATCCGATTTGGATTTGACATGCTCATTGCTACACGTCTTAGAATCTGATTCGGTTTCGTCAGCTAACTCTATAATCTTCACTTCACGGACGACACCAAAGGCTCCTGTTCCCAGGATTTCCCCAAATTTGACCTCTGCAAATAAATTGTGGAGAGATTAAAGAGGTTAGTAGGGCATCATGTTTCATCGATTTTATTTTCTCATCCTAGCACCTTACCGCTCCTTAAAAAGGCAGGAAGTGTATTGCTTGTTCTATTGTCTTCCTTGAAAATGGGAGATAGCATTTCGTCATTAAGGATGTCCATTCCATCTTCGCGCAAAATCTGCTCGACTCGATCTAAGCTGTAATTGTCATCAAATCCTAAATTCGACATTGTCTATATTGCTATCGAAATATGGGTCTAATAATGAATCTTTGGAGATGCAACTGATCTTGACACACAGATCCTAAGTTGCTCAATTAAAACGGGGTCATTTGCAATGCCCTCCTTAATTATTACATACAAGAAATTGCGAAATTATTTAAGATTAGTCATTTTGACTCGTGCAGTGAAATCCAACAAGCGGCGCCTGCGTACCAACATACTTTCTCAACACCTTATGTTTCTACAGATGTTGCTTCAAACTTTGCATTTTCACTTCACCGACAAGAAAGAATGTTGCGTTCTCAATGACCGTTTGCATCTCCTTTCAACAATACCGAAAACAGATAATCTCATTGGTTTTCTTGATTTCAAGATACATTCTACTAATACCAGATACAGGAAGACTAGAGTTGCGAAGAATTTGCACATCCCTTCCTTGGGAAACCGAAGGTGCGCAAAAAGTGACAATGGATAGATGGTCTAAATTTCTAGAATAAGATGTTATACTTTCTACTGAATCCACTTTTCTCTTCATTGTATACGTGAAAGCGACCTTGAAACCAGAAAACAATTGTAGCCTTCAAAGAATATGCAAATATGTAACTAAACGTATATTCAAATCCGATGAAGCTCATGGTGACGGCAATAATGAAAGAGTGATGAGGAGTGTACATCTATGCACAAGGTAAGCAATGTCAGCAAACTAACTTATAAAAGATTGATGTAGCACCCCATTTTTGGAACAATATTGGTAACCTTTAATACGACATGACGGGATTCCTTTTTGCAATAAGATGCCACATACCAAAGATTAACAATTAGGGATGAATTTTTACACAGTATCAATTTGCATAATTAGTATGATCCGTTGACTACGAAAGGAAAAAAAAGATTAATGGTTTAAAGTGTACTAGAATTATGGTGCTATAAATGTGCTGACAAAAAGCTCACTCTAAGAACTAGAAATTAGATAAATTAAAATACTTTTTACTAGACAAAAAATCATTTATCATAAAAATAGTCATTTAAGCCTTGCTATTGACAATTAGATGTAACAGTTACATTCGTTAAAGTGAAGGAATCAGCAAGAACGGAATACGTCATTATAAAATTAAGTCAAGTTAGAATAACCAGCCGTAACAAGTGATCTAGGTGAGGTTCAATTCCGTCCTACGGTAGTATCTTTAATATACGCATATCAATTTTTTTAATCCATAATTGTTCTCGCTGTGCTTGGATGTCTCCAATACTGGTACACAATACATCTGCATTGACTACTTGATATTCTCAGCTCATCAATGCACTTATCTTTTATGAAGTCTTATCTGTATGCTCCCCACATACTACTACACATTTGCAAATATTCAGAACTTGTGCTGCCCTGCAATTTGGTGGCAAACTATTATGCGCATTCAGAGAGTTGTTCAGTATCAAGAGTACACATGCACTTGATTCTCTTACTTCAATGAAAATTGCGATTACCATTAGATTTGCATCATTCCCCATCAGCTTAGTAGTTTGATAAAAAAATCCTGCATGTGGAGAAAGCTGGCTCTGTCTACCGGTAGTGTCATTTTTGCACATCAGTTACGTCAGTCGATTACGTAGGAAGCAGATAATTTTTTTTGATATCCTTCGATGGATCATGAAACGCAAATAGAAATAAAGTCCTGTTTTCAAAAATGGTTAAAGGTGTTGATGAGATCCCCCATCAAATCGAAATTTTTTTGAATGGTGTGATAAGTTGGTGCCCACCTTGGGAATCTACTCGTTGCTTTTGTTCTACGTTGTATAGGTTGCAATTGCCAAGCGAATAAAGGGACGAATGGATGAATTGGTATGATGCATTAAACCATCCATGTGCATTGAAATATCATCGCTTCAATGGCCAATTCTCTTTGCAACAACTCTTCAAGCTTGATCATGACGCTCGATGGTACATGTATGATTTAAGAAGCTTTTTCTGATACAGCAGAAATACTCTACTGCAAAAATACAATCGGAAAAAATTCTATTAAGTTGAACTTGCTTGAAGGATAAAATGCTTATTCTAAATCGAGGGTTGGGATTGAATCGCCAAACTTTTGTTTGCAAATTCGAGGCTATGCATCCTTTCCAATTGAACCCTATATATCTCAGGTACGTTTTGAAAATCTCCGGCTCAACAGTATATTTGCTGCCTATGGTTTTCCATATCTAGAGCAGTGCAAATTGATGCCCATAGTGTTTGCTGTTGGGATGCTGAAAGGTAGTTACACAAACAATAAAATTTGTGGATGACC
The DNA here is from genome assembly GCA_900642245.1 of Fragilaria radians. Lineage (NCBI taxonomy): Eukaryota > Bacillariophyta > Fragilariophyceae > Fragilariales > Fragilariaceae > Fragilaria > Fragilaria radians. The sequence goes on along the minus strand of CAAAJI010000128.1, from coordinate 24,094 downwards.
AATTCTGTTCTTTTCTTTTCTGATTCCCTGCACATTTCTAGTCATGATGCAGATATAGGACTTTAATGCCATGACGGCTTTGAATTTGAAATTGAGTTCATGAAAAGAGTCGTGATTCTTTATTTAAATCACGTCACGTATCATTGGGATAAACCTAGTCTTATGTGGTATTACCAAAGGACCACAATCTACCTTAAATGCTTGCACATTACATTCCCAGTTTTCAAGAACTCCGGTTGGTTCAACCCAGAAAAATACTAGAGCCATGGGCCTTTGAAGGATATCATGTTGGCTACCAATACAGTTGTGAGTGGATATGTTTAAAGCGGCTTAGGCCTGTGAAGTCCGTTCTGTTATTTGGAATATGCGTCCCAAGAGATAGGCATATATGGTAAACCACTCATAACTTTTCAAAGCCCACTTACGTTGCATAGCAATCCGCATCTCATCATCCATTGATGCAAGACTTTCTGTTAAATGCATGATTTTTGCCTGTTGAAACACAGCCATACCTTCTCGGAGAAGTTTTGCTTGACGAGGTTATTTTGTTCATGTTTCTTAAAACAATGAAGATAATAGAATTGTTCACATGCAAATAATTTGGTCTGTGGCGTGAAGCTCTAGATGTCCAAGTTTACTCCCCCCCCAAGTGCCATTATAGCATTGTTCTGTTACAAAATCGGGAGATGCCAAGTTTAACAGACAAAAACCATTAGATGCCTAGTTTTATTGAGAACAACATATTCTCAGTTTTGACTTTTGAAGTCATCAATTAATTGATTGTATTTGTGTTGAAAATTCTTAACTCCTTTATACTCTAAAAACTGGATACGTCACTAATGAAAGGTATGCCTTATTTTCCTTTCGAACAATTTGTTGGTAATCTACCTCAGAATTTTGTTGAAATGATGAAATGGTCTTGAGATAAATCATCATAACTTTGATTTAAGGCTGGATCCAATGGAAGCAGCTTAAATTGGCATTGCTAGTCAAAGTATTCCGTCATTTAACTAAGACTTTATCAAGAATAACAGATACGCTTATACCGATCTTTTTTCCTGAGTACGTACCGTCCATTTCTCAACAAGTGTTGCATCATTCCTGAAGAACTAAAATAAAATGGCAGTTGTTACCTTGATGAACAAACAGCATCTCAAAACCGTCATTTGCTACGGAACCACGGGATTTTACATGTGATGGAAAGAAATCAGGTTTCCTTCAACTTGATAAGCCATGAGATAAGTAACCCATATGGTAATCCAAACTCAAATTTATTCATTTGATCCTTGATCTTTGTCAAAATTACAAAATCGGTAAATTTGTTACATGCCTTTGAAATTATTTAATGTTCCATAAGATTATTCCTATCACTAATACAATGACCACGGCAATGGCATACAATGCCAACTTTTGTTGGACAGCTCTCCGATTCATATTTTGCAATAGACGTCTAGCTCGATTGGTCAGTCCTGAAACTTCTCGCACTCGTCCATGGGCAGTTTCCAATGTCTCACGATTTCGAGCCAACTCAGATGTGATTTCTATTCCCACTTCTTCCGTATCGGCCATGATACGTCGTGCACGATCCAAAGTATCATTCTGCTGCTCTAATTTTTGTGATGCCTGTAGGAGTCGTTCCTGCCCTGCTGCCATCGTGGAGGACGATTCTAACATGAGTGATGCCCGGTCATGAGATCCCTTCTTGGCACGGTAATCGTCTCGGTACCCACTCAAGACTCCCTTACAGTGACGTACTTGTCCCAAAAGGTCTCGTTTGATAGATGGATCATCTACGCCACGTGCTTCAATGGACATTTGTTTCAATAGGTCATCGCATTGCGATAACAATGACGCTGTAAACTCTAAATTGTCCTCGCTCTTCAAGCTGGTATGAATTTGCTTTGTTAATGATCGGAACTCGTCGTCGTAGCGTTCAAATGGAATGCTAGACATGGCAATCGTTTTGGATGAGCTGTTGTTGGAAATGGTGGAAGGTGGTCGACGACGAAAAACAACAACGAATGAAAATTATAACCCGCCATGTTCAACGGTCATCCTGTGATCCTACTACAGTATTTAGTCATATCGATCAAACCAAGACCTCTGGACCTTAACCCTACCGTCACTTCTAATCCTTTCAATCTTTAAGCTTAATAAAGTTAGTTCTATAAAGGCATGAAATGTTTCAGCGTCTTGCCCAGTTTCAACAGCATTGCTTTCACTGCTTCTTAGGTAAGATCCTTCTTTGGATCTCACAATTGACAAAACTTAACCTTTCTGTATCCTCCAAAGCAAAAAAGTTCCATCAACAAATCTCCACGAAAAAAAAGAAAATGGGAGATAAAACCAGAGTTAGGTCGGGAGGTGTGGAAATAAACTTTCCCTATATTTGGAGTCATGGAATAGCACTTCCTCATTGACAATTTCAAGCCCTACCCTAGAGAGAAAAGCAAAAGCTTTCCAATCCATCAAGAATTTCACCTTCCAATAGTGCATGGTTACATATCATTGACTTTATGTTAGCCAAAGAGAAAAAAAAGATTGAGTCAAACATGATTCTGATCAAAGAAGTATGAAGGTCAATTTGATCTATTTGTGTCTGATGACTAATCTTGTTTGGCGTTTAGGGTATGACCATTGAATGTGTTATAGCACTATCATTTCTATCAGAATTAGAAAAAAGTAACACCCAAATCTCATCACACACTGCATCCTTTTATCCTCAGCTGTCAACCCAGGATTAAGGGATGAAGTAATTAGGGTTACCTCATCTTAAGTTTTCTAAAAGAAACATTTTGAAGTGTGTCAATGCGTTGTTTGAAGTTATGCCTTGTGCCCTCAAGACTAAAGTTAATAAATGCTAACCCTTTTGTTGGGTGATATTGAACTTGATGGTATCTATACTGTCTTCTTTGAATATTCTAGCTTCAATTAGACATTTTAGAAAAAAGATAGAGGTAGGGAATACTATTCTGATATGACATATTCAAGGTTCAAAGTATATCTTTTGAGCTGTAAATTGAAAAAAATAACAGTTGTTTTTGTTCTAGGTACTTTCTTCTGCTATCTTAACAACCAGTTTACCTTTCACTCTTCTTGAAAGAATGGTGTCTAACGCTTCCTGGACAGCCTCTGGTGAGAATGGAATATGCTGAGATATTGTCGGTTTCAATTTTCCTTCCATGCACCATTTAGCCAAGAGTTCTAAATCACTCGAGGAATGTGGGAATTGAATCCAAAATAATTTTTCTTTTCCACGAAAACAGGTGACGTAAGGTATGATTCGTTCACATCCAGCATAGAACCAATCTAATGGGGGACCACCCAATCGAAGATATTTTGTGCGACACTGATTTCGAAATCGCTCCGGATATTGATGCGCCCTATCACGATTATCCGCACTACTTACACAATCCAAAATGATATCCCATTCGGATGGAAGAGTCGTATCGTCGAAGGCGCCCGGTATTTTATAATCCACGACATGCGTCGCTCCTAGAGATTGACAATAAGCTATATTTGAGGTTGAGCAAACAGCAACTCGAGTCTTCCACCCCAATGCAGAAGCAACTTGTAGTGCAACGTGTCCCACTCCACCAGATGCACCAATAATCATTATCGAAGACGATGATGACGAATCAGTCGGGGCGTACGGACGTAATGCCTGCAAGGCAGTTAACCCCACCAATGGTAAACTAGCAGCCTCCTCGTAGGATACATTCGATGGCATATAATATATTTGGTCAACTGGTGCCATAACATACTCGGATAATGTCCCTACAAAAGGTGGGAGTGTCCCAAAGACTTTGTCTCCGATTTGAAAGCCAACATCTTTTTGAGGTATGCTGTCGCGATTATTCTCTCCAAGGATATCTACGACTTGGCCACTAAATTCAAAGCCAATGGTACATCCTTGTACGACACTGCGGCTTAGAAACTTTAACCATGATGGAAGTTTACCCCCTATGACTTCTTTCGCATCCACTGGATTCAGCCCGGCTGCAAATACTTTCACAAGAACATGATTCTTTGGAATCTGAGTCGGTAATGATCGTATCTTACATTGAACAGTCCCCTCGTGTCCATAAATGAGGGACTTGAAGGATAAATTGTCATGAATCATGAGTTAAATAAAGTGATAGATCGGAATGGGACCTTTACCACGATCGAAAACTAGACAGTACTGTATCTCTATTGCAGTGCTTTACAAAAAGAGAATATAGAATATATACTGCTACATTTTCCTGCACAATGAATCGGAATGTCATCATTGGATTGTACCTGGCAATCAGTTATGTCATTGATTCATGTTTGCGGCATTCAATGAAAGGGTGATGCGCCACAATGCTCACAACTCTCATTATTGTTAACTTCTGGGCCTGGTTTATTTACAATATGGATTCAAAATTTTCAGAAAATGATATGACCTTAACAATCTCATGATACAAAAAGCTTTCATATCGTTTACCCTAGCATCATTACAAAACTTTATGACTCAAAAGACTTAATTTAGAATCAAAAATGCAAGTCATGTGCGATAGAATTCCAGCATGGTATGGTGATGATGTCATACTGCATGAAAGGCTGCTAAGCAAACGTGTGGTGCAGAAAAAGGATTGTATATGCTTGCCCTCACGGTATTTGGACTGAGGAATATAAACATCATTGTTACTAAGATAAACATACCAAATCCTAATTCAAATAAAGTTAACAATATGACCGAGACAGTTTTTTTTCGCGTTTCCCCTTTTGTTGGACCTACCAGCAAGACAATCAAACATATTTCATTGGGAACTGGATTTCCCTATTCATGGACTCTATTGCAAATGAAAAGACCTCTCATTTTTGGCTCGGTCGATAAAGATTAGATTTCGATACAGTAACCTGGTCAAACGATCCAACCTTCTTTGTGATCTTCTTTAAGATGATTAAAGTGCCTATCAAAACTGAGAAACTGGATTTTTCGGGTCAACTTTGGAAAGCCTAAATCTGACCTGCTATACTTTGTGCGTTTTTCAACTTCACACAAATACATTTTCTCTTGCTTCAGACGTTTAGATCAAGAAGAGTAGATAGGCATTGGCACACAAATCAGTTGTAGTGTTGTCTGTAGCGGAAAAGGAAGCATGATTGTGATGTAGTTTAAGTCTTATCTACATTAACATGCATGTCTAGTGAAGCCAAAAGGGGAAAAGAATTAACACTTATCCTTGGCTATGATCATACTCAATTTCTTTTGATTGTTGCTATAGATTATGGACTTTGACTGGATCCAAAAGGAAACTTAATTGTTAATTGAATTTTACTCATGCTTTTTGAGAAATGTTGTGATGTACTATGTTAACCCTGAAACATGTATTTTTGCTCAATCTAACTTTACAAGAAACGATTAGAAGTTACTACTATTGGTAAGTAGAATTTCAAATACATTAAATTTAGTAGAATTGGAGTCTTCCATTCCATAGAAACATATATCACATAAACTGTCAAAATTATGGAGACTAATTAGTGCCCATAAAATGCATCCAATCGTAAGAGGAAATCTATTCGAATCTGTGGAGGTATTCAATACTAGTATTTAATGCGTACAGTAAAATTTAATAGTACAGTGGCTGAGAATTCCAGATGTTAAATTTTAAACGCCAAATAAGAGTTCATCATCTTGATCCTAATTGGAGTTTCCACCTCAACAACAACAAGAAAAGAATTACAAACAAAGGTACACGAGTTGATAATTTGACAAACTATGGGCTCCCATTTTGGTGTCGGAGAAGATATAACAACCTTTGAACGCACGTACGATGTGATTGTTGGTCTTGGATTTTTAGCCTTGGCATTGGTAGCTGCCAAACGTATGAATGGATCTCGAGATGTTGGGGGGAGTGAGACGACGGTTGTGACTGCCTTCTATTCCCTAATTTTGATTACTGCTAGTTTGCGTGCTATTTGGTTCCTAATTCCAAATTCGGTTTGGCAACCAACGTATACACCCACGGCTGTTATGGCATTTGATACCACCACACCCTGGTTCGGGACCTTTGCCAGTGAGGCTATGCTCACGGCAGGATCTCTTGCATTATTTGCCATCTTTATATTAATTCTAGTATACTGGGCGGATATTCTCAAAAAATACTTTTATCCTGGAGCAAGACGATCACGTCCGATGATGACTTTTGCCATCTTGATTGCAACGTTAATTTCCCTCGAATTTTTGAATGCTCTCTTCTTTCTTTTACGAGCTTATTCCAGTGAAGGGATGATCCTCTTCAATGCCATCTTACTGAGTTCTGTATCACTGATTTGCGTTGTTGAAATTACCATATTTTCCCATCGATTCCGAACTGTCCTGAAAACACTGGGAGCGATCAATCAAGTCTCCACAGAAAGTCAAGTACAGAGAATCGTTTGGATTACTGTGACGGGAAATGTCTTTTTCTTCACACGTGCCCTCTTGGAAATGTTGTTTGCAATCCTACTTATATCCTATTGGAGTCATTATGGTAGTGTCCAACGAGTTTTTTCCCATTCACTTTGGGATGTCTACGTCTACGTGAAGCATACCAGCGAAGTGGCCATCTTGTGTCTGATGTTGTACATTCTTCAATCGAGATTCACAACAAATGCCGCAGCTGGATATCAGTCAGTGCCCGATGCTGAAACATCTGCATCGACTGTTCCCGCTACTAGCAATGCTCCATCCATCTCTGCAATTGTCGTTTAGATATATTCACAAAGTATACGCTCGTATTGACCCTTACTTACACTATGCTTCCTGACATCTCTAGAAAATGAAAGGATGTAACGCATAGCTTACTTACTTAGATCCTGCTTTTCATTCATTGCAGCTCTGGCAATTTTTTCCTTAAAATGTACGCTTTCAAAACATCCGATGAAAACATCCTCACTTGTTTCTTGTTATCCTTAACATCTAATCCAGTGTTGCGAAAAATACTTTTAATTTTACATTTACAATCCCCTTCCCCCAAAATATAAAAGCATATTCCACAATTTAGAATTAATAGTGTGAAAGACCTCCAACCAGACTATACCAAATCCTTATGATGATGATTTCCAGGGGGAAAATTGGCATAACTTATCGTACTATGAAAATATTGCCTTCCTAATGCTATGACAAGTGACAATAAACAAAGGAAATATCCAAGGCTTTAGCTTTGTTTACGCTATTTTTAGATGAATAAGATCTTTTTACTTTATAGGTTAAGCGATATGCGTTCATTTACTAAGTAGCTTTGAGTCGATCTCCAATGCCTAATTTTTCAAGATACGGCGCTCATGAAAATCAATAAAATCCATCACCTATGGCACAAGCACGCAACCATTTTTTTTCCCATTCATTGGATCAAGTATCCCCTCAATGATCGTTGTAATATTAGTTGAGATCAGAAACTTCATTGCTAACTTCATTGCTGTCTTCAGGTATTCCAATATTGATAGATACCGAATCGTGACTGATTTGCAGTTCAGATTCATGTTCATGTTCATGTTCATGTTCAGGTTCAATTTCATGGTTAGCTTCATATTTAGCTTCATGTTCAGGTTCAATTTCAGGTTCAGGTACAGTTTCATCGGAAGGTTGACTAATCGTGTTCTTAACTTGCTTGTCCTTGAAGCTATCATTTTCAATGTCTTGACCGATTCCAAGCTTATAAAGCTCCTCTAATCGTTGGGCTTGTTGCTCTGCAAGCTTCTGTTTGGATCCACGCTTATTCCAAAGCTCGAGAAGTTCCGCTTCTTTCTCGGCAGCCAATCTTGCAATCTCCTCTTCCGACAAAAGAGGGATGGAAGACACTCGTTGCTTGTTTTCTTCGGCTTCTAACTCCATATCGTCTTCTACAAACATCTCCTTCTGTCGGCCTTCTAATGCCTTGAGTTCTGCCGCAGTCTTTGATTTCAGCATTTCTGCCCGCGTATTCGATATGCCTCGGTCAAACTTTGCCGCGACTTGGCGTCGATTTAATGCTTGACTGGAGTTTTGGAGCTGCTCCAATTCAGCAGCGGCTTGAGCCTTGAAGCGATCAGATCTGGAGCTCGAAAATTCACGACTGAGCTCTCCAGACAAGGATAATAAGCTACTTTGACTCTTGGCTCGTAATGCCTCCAATTCGGCAGCCTCACGTGACTTGAAGCGTTCAGTGACAGGACTTGAGACTCCCAACTCAAACTGTTCCGACATGTTTCTCAAGCTCCTACTGCTTCGGCTTGCACGCAAAGCCTCAAGCTCTGCTGCTTCCCTGGATTTGAAAGAATCTTTGGTTGCTTTGCCTAAATCATCATTGGATGACATTTGTAACGATTTAAGACGGTTATTTGCACGAAGCGATTCCAACTCTGCTGCCTCACGAGACTTGAATGTTTCCTCTTTCTTAACTTCATCACCGGGGCTATCACTGACTGAACGTACCCTCAAAGCAGCTAACTCAGAGGCTTGGAGCAGCTTGAGTT
>CAAAJI010000128.1:0-12268 GCA_900642245.1 Fragilaria radians | reverse complement strand
GACTGTGACTTGAAGGTTCTGGGACTGTCAACTGAATGGAATACGTCACTAAAATTTTTACCTTGTAAAGTCGTGAGCTCGGATGATCCCTTCGACTGCCATACAGCTTTGCTACCCAAAGATTTGCTCTTTTCAAGCTTAGGTGGCTTGCAATCTGACTCTCATCATTTGCCAACCTTATGCGAAAGCTCTGGTTTAACTCTTCAGCTTCTTTCTTTTTCCTTCGTTCCTCTTCTTGTCGAGATTTGATATCGGCTGCCATTCTTGTAAGCATATTTCCCTCTGTTGGATTGTTGTTTCTGTAGCTCCTTACAAGATTACGTGCTTCTTGCATCTTGCGCCTTTGCTCTTCTTGCAAACTTTTCATTTCTAGAACTTTAAGATCTGTGGGTGATTGAACTAGAGTTGTTGAAGGACGGGAAAGTGCTTCTCGAGCTGCTCGTTCTTTGTCACGTCGAGCTTTCTCTTGCGCTCGCTGCTGTGCCACGAAGTCGTTAGATGAGACGAAACCGTCGCCATTATTTGTGACTTGTGTATCTGACGATGGTTGAACTTCAGTTGCAGGGCGTGACAAGGCTTCTCGAGTTAAACGTTCCTTTTCACGCCGCTCCTTTTCTAGTGCTCGCTGTTGTGCAACAAAGTCATTAGGGGAGACAAAGTTATTGGAATTACCAAAATCAGAGTTTGGAGCTTTATCGGTTGCTGGTCTGGATAAAGCTTCACGTGTCAAACGTTCTTTCTCTCTCCTTTCCTTTTCCAATGCTCGTTGTTGGGCCACAAAATCATTGGGTGATATGATTGCATTGGGAAAATCATTATCCAGAGAAGGTGACATTGGTACAATATCAGTTGCAGGTCGGGATAAAGATTCTCGTGTGAGACGCTCACTTTCGCGCCTTTCTCTCTCCAAAATCCTTTGTTGTGCAGCAAAATCAGCGGGTGACACAATTCCAGACTCATTTGGAGTGTGGAAAGAAAATACAGCTTCCTTCTGGGGGGTCTTTAGTGCTTCCTTCGTTTGACGTTCCTTCTCTTTTCGCTCCTTATCTTTAACACGTTGTTGCATGGCAAAATCAAATGGGGACACAATCCTTGGTATTGAATTATCATCGTCTTTAGGAAGAACAAGTTTCGTCGTCACAGGAGCAGGTTTGCTTAATGCAACCTTCGTCTCTCTCTCTTGCTGCTTGCGCTCCTTCTCACGAGCCCTCTGCTGTAAGGCAAAATCATGTTGAGAGATCACTGCACCATGAAGTGCCGTCTCATCCATAATTCGATGGGGTTAAAGGATTTAAATGAAAATATGTGTGAAGTGTTTCTTTGTACTGATTGAAATTTCTTGACAACGTGTCAACATGGATTACTTGCTAGAAAATGGTATTGTTTTTGGTGACGTATTTATGTGTCCAGTCGGAGTACCAACAACTGTGAAAATTAATGAATCTTGTAAGGGAAAAAAATCATGTGACGTTTTGAAATGGGGGTGCGAATAGAAAAACTTTGAAAATTGAAAAAAATCAATTCTTCGATACTGTCGAGAAAAAAGTTGGTTCTGAAAATTTTAAGTTGCAAGATGAATGCATCAAATTTAATGCTCGTTAGCGTTGACACAAAAACAAAGTAGCTAGGAAAGCATCAGATTTTTCCTACACTAAAGATGGTAATAGACTTGCATATCAAGCAAAAAACGCTGATTTCAATCTCAAATAGGAAAGGGCCTGACCCCCTCCCAAAAGTCCTCCGATAACAACAGGCTGCTTATGAAACAAAGCATAACGATTGGTCCATTCCGTATCAAACCATGATACGCTCTGCAATCCTGTTAGCCGAACAAGTACTTGCGAAGGAGTAATTGTTTGATAATCCAATGTCCATTCACAACCACCACAGTATACGATCAAGACATCCACGTGGGAGTGACCAAGCTCTTTGGATGTGTCCTGTAGGCTTTTCAATTGTATCGAAGGGGCTGAGGAGGTGTTACTATTTGGTGAAGGGACATACACTTGTGTCACACCCGCAAATCCCCAGGGATGTACGTGAATTTGATTTTCCATAGTTTCATTGTCGTATCTTGGGACTGTCACGTTCGATGGGTCAAAGAAATGTATGTCACATGATGGTAGCAACTTTGCAAGAGCATATTCGGTCCTTAGACCTAACGGTGGTCCTGTCGAGTAAATAGTACAGCGTCGTACTTTATTTAAATGCTTTAGATTACATAACCACCAACCACCTTCAATTAATTTTTCATCTGGGCATGTTAGCTCGATTGGTAAGTTGGTATCAAACCATTTCGGCAGTTGATCGGGTGTTGGTGCACGAGACTCGGATTTTGACGTTATGTGTAGGCTTTTGTAATGCTTACGTTGAGATTGCCATTTCCATTTTGGTACATTTATATACCCATAGGATTGACGATGAGCCTGTGCAGGACTTTGATTGTCGATGAAGTGAAAGATTGTGGATGAATTACTCCCAATCGCTAGTACTGTTAAACTAACAAAGATTGTAACGAAGACTCGTTGACGGGAAGAGCACGCGATTCGACAGGTATATGATAAGCAGATCCAACACCATGAGTTCCGGCATTTAGATTGACTCTCTGGTAACAGGAAACTAATGTCATTCTCACTGTATCGAGGACGAAATTTGTAAATTGACATGGTTTATCCAAAGAAAATGCTTTTTTGAGAACCTATTATGAGGTCATTCTTCCAGTCATATCTCAAACCCTATTCGGGCTAATTTTGTTAGGTATATTGAAAAGAGTAAAGAGGGCAATCTCAATGATGATGCACCTGAAAAGGGATATGAAATAGATGAACATTGTAATACCTGTGAATATCTAGAAAATAACTTTGACACCAAGGGGGATGCATCAAAATCATATATATATTTGATGCTTTTCTATCTTGAAAAATATTCCGACATATATGAATGGCTACCCCAAATGATTCAATCACAAGAGAAATTTTGTTGATTCATGATGAGATCTGGTTTCTGTTTTCTAATGATATTTCCCCCCAAAATTCTCAAATTATAAATAAATTCCCTCAATTTTATGAATAAATTTTCACACACAGGTAGGTGATGACGTGCAAAAAATTCTAGTCAATGTGGTTTTTTTCTCAAAGACATAGCACAATAAGTCATTGTAACAACGTATACATATTTTCTCAGTATAAATCCTGTAATATGCTTTCAACCAAATGTTGTGTCATGGTCTTTTACTCATTTACATATGACAAATAGCGCAATAAGTCATTGGAACATTCATTAAAAATCCCAAAACGAAGAACAATGCCTATAATCGTACTTAACTTTTGAAGCATAATCCGAAATATGAAAAGACCTAAGAAAGTTTCTGATTCACTAATGAAAAAAAGTTTTCCCTCAAATGCCTCTTTCGGAACTAAAAGTCCTTTTGACGAAAAAGCAAAGCCGTGACATAATAGACCCTGACTTACCTTCATAAAATAACATGGTATCCTGCGTGAAGACAACAATAATAATTTTCACACTGCTCAAGGCTTGTATTTCGCTCCCTTTATTTTCTTTTCTGAGTGGGATCAATAATTCTACATCGAGATCATTACAAGCACAGAGTAGGAGAACTTTTGTGACATTAACTTTCAAATTAGATGGATTTCCATCGGATGTATCATGGATGCTAAAGAGGCGAGATAATGGACAAATAGTGGACTCAAGACCTGCAGGCTTTTACAACAAGGAGAGAGAAGTTGTTCTCCATCACATTGAGGTCAGAAAGGGAAAGGAATATGAATTTACAATGACAGATTATTTTGGTGATGGGATGGGTGGTTTCGTGAGATTATACTACGGAAAAGCCAATATCTTTGGCTCGTCACCGTTGGATAAAATAGTTGACATTGGTGGCTTTGTGGGGCATCATTATAAGGTTACCTTTACAGCGCGTCTTCCCACTTCAATTGATCTTGACACAACAGTGACTGTTCCATCTCCAACTCCCGCTCCGACTAGCTGTGTTGACTACATTGACTACGAAACCAACAAAAACCCATTTGATAAAGAACCTCGTTTCACAACGACAGCCTATGAATTCGGAGTTTCCGAATCTATTTGCTCGTACCACAGTACCTATGCTGACTGTACGAATGAAAGTCGGGAAGATTGCCAATGGATATTCCTTACTCAAGGGGAAAGGAATGGGAAATGTCGTGTCGACCCAATAGCTAAGTGCCTTCAAATAGGGAATTGTGTTTGCAATACGGAAGATTTTCATGGTGGTGATTCGGTTGGAATTCTTTTTCACGTTCCCATTTCGATTACTGCTCGGGACATCTCGCCGTACTCTTCGACTGTTTCCTATGTTGAACGATACGAATTTCCAGCGAATCAAAATAAGATGCATCCTCAAGATGATTCTTTTTTCATCTCCAAGGTGGATTTCACCGGACGTGAGTTGGAATACTCGTTTCAGAGCAATAATCCTACAGTAACATCTCCAACCAAGACCATATTTTTTAAGTTACATTATTTATACACCGACGTGCCTATGATTGGTGAAATTTGGAATGGTATGGGATTGAGTGTATCGATTGACACGTCCGCTACATCTCACATCATCCGTATTAACGGTAAGAACTACATATTACCGAAAAAGCTTAAGATTTGGACGTGCACACAAGTCGCGATTTCACCGGATAACTTATATGTTTCCAGTACTCCCATAGCTCGAGTTTTGAGTGAAGAGCTACCTCCTCCTCAAGCAAATCTCAATATTCGGTTGGGACGTTTTTCTGGCGAACTCTTTGACGTCAGGGTATACTCGGGAGTATCATCGCTAAGTCAGGTTTACGAAGTGGGGGCTCGCTGTGCGTCTCCGAATGATCCTGCAACGATCAAGAAGTATGAAGATATTGAGACTCATTTTCTCCGTTGGAGTTGCTCCGAAATAAATCCAATTGCATATCGGAGGGTACCTACTGGTGGAGTTCAGACGTATGGCAGCGGCCCCTTTGCCACGCTGTGGTTGGCCCCAATCCAAGACCCTTTCGACGAAAACAAATATTTGAATATTCCAGAGGGAAGCTTTGATGAAGAGTTTTTCTTTCAACAAGCAAAACTTCAATCCTATCAATGGGAGCGACACTACTTTGAAAACGACATGATTGCCTTTGTTCTGGAACCATATAGAATGTTTAGTTTGGAAGAAACGCAAGACTGGGCAGTGAAAACTTTTAATAACCCTTGTCGTTACATCCATCAAAATAACAACGAATGGGACTTTCCTCTCTACAATGATGGTGTCATACCCAAATGGACCGCGGAAAGGTATGCCAATGATTATGGTGGGAGCGTGGACGCAGTTTTTGACCTTGGAATGATGTATCGAATTAAAGAGTATCATGGTTACGGGTTTTTCACGCATGAGGCTTTCCACCAATTCCATGCAACCCTTGTGGATACCTATGATGCTCAACCCAGTGGTTGGATGCAAGAAAGCGGAGCTGAATCTGCTCCCGCAATGCTCTTTCCAGGAGGTGATCGAATTTTGGCATCAGTTGCAATCGCACCTGCCTGGCCATTAGGATTTGGCGACACTCAGTATGATGCAGCCAATTATCGAATAATCAGTAACCCTCATATCTTCACGACGGAATTGAGTTTAGGCAATCGAATTCGTGGTGGACATTACTATGGAACCTGGATTTTGTGGTGGTTTTTGTCTCAACACGCAGGTTTGCCTCACCTCCTTGGCCAAATGTTTTCCGTCGATAGAAATCTTCAGGCATATTGGCATGGGAAGTTGTTTATCTTGAGACTTCTACTCCGGAGCAATGATATTGATTTAGGCGATGCATGGTCGATATTTGTCGCTCATTTTCGAACTTGGGACTTCAAAAATGGTGATGTACTAAAGGAAACCGAACGTGTTGACTTTGAATGGCTCAAAGCCGATGGTGAATTCTCACCAGACACTACTCTTGAAGGCCGGAAAACCTCTGCTATAATCGATCCCTTGGTGGGCACAAATGGATTGTTCATCTCAGGACCATCATCGCTAAGGCCTACTCCTTTTTCATGGAATTGCCTCACTTCCAACGGCATAGCTCCAAGTAAAGTAGTTGGTATTACAATTCAATGGGATGATGGGATGGGCTTTGCACCGGAGACGAAGCCTCCAGGCATCGTGCAGCAGCACGCTGGCTGTGATGACGATAGCCGGTTTTTCCAAGCAGTTGCCGTTCTCCATAATCCCAAGACAAAGGAGCGATTCTATTGGAAACTGAAAGGAAAGCGACCACCGACGCTATATATTTCCACTGGAAATAACGATCCCTTATCGCTTCATGTAATACTCACGCCGACACCTCCTGTTGACTATTCTGGTGGGCGAAATGCAGCCATTGATTACTTTGTTTCACCTCTCCCAATATACAGCTACACCTATAAAATTGATATCATGAACTCAGTTCCAACTGGATCCTCTATTTCCTTGCCAGCGGAAAAGGAGTTTGGTATTGTGAAATTTGATAGTGCTTCTACTGACCCTTGGTTTTCTCGTGAATGTTCATGTCTAGATGATCCAGATGATCCTGATTTTGGTCAACTTTGTCTTTTACCATCTTTTCAAGACGCATTGTCTATTCCAGTCACTCAACCTTCTAGATCTCCAACATCATTTCCCACTGCTCCACCAACGCTCTCTCCTACTACTTCACCGCCAACACCAGCTCCTACAACCAAATCTCCAACACTTGCGCCTACTCGAGCTCCCACCACTAATCCTCCTACAAAGAATCCTACTCCAGCGCCCACTACTAAACCTCCCACACCAGCACCCACAACTAAACCTCCCACTCCTTTCCCTACTCCGTTTCCAACGACTGCGCCTCCGACTCCTCTACCCTCTCTGGCTCCAACAGGTATACCTTCGACTCCTGTACCTACAATGTCTCCAACGACTATACCTCCGACTCCTTTGCCTTCTCTTCCTCCAACCACTTCACCTCTGTCTTTTATACCCGCTCCGTCCCTTTCATCAAAATCTCCGACAAGTAAACCAACACGAAAGGCGCCTACAAAGCGGCCTACAACTAGAGCACCAACTCCGTCCCCTACAACTAGAGCACCAACTCCGTCCCCTACACGACGTCGACGGTACCGCAACGAGCTGAATAACATTCAATCCTCTAGTAATGTGACTTCTAATTCGTCAGTTGTGCAGATAAGGCCCGTAGATGCACCTTCTGCGACGACAGTCGAAACTTGCTTTTCAGGAAATTCGTGGACCATTGTGAAGAAGAAGGGAACTGTACACATGAGTGAGCTCAAGGTTGGCGATCAGGTGCTGACGACAAATGGGTATGAAGCTATTTATAGCTTTGGCCACAAGAATGTCACTGTTCGTGCAGAGTACCTTCGAATATTGCCGTTTATGCTCGAACTTTCTGAGAGCCATATGGTTTTCCTTGAGGGAGGCATTGCTGTTCCGGCATCACTTCTCAAAGTGGGTGATAGATTCGAAAAAGGAGAAGCGATTACTTCCATCCAACGCGTGACAAGCATCGGGGCCTACGCTCCCTTCACACCATCTGGAAGTATCATTGTCAATGGTGTTGCAGCGTCTTCTTTTGTGGCATTTCAACATTCTAGTTCTTTACATATCGGATTTTTTGACACAAGATTGTCGTATCAATGGCTCGCTCACTCTTTTGAATCTCCTCATAGAATCTGGTGTGTACACATGAAATCTAAGCGCTGCATAAGCGAATCCTACACAGTTGATGGGATTTCATTTTGGGCTGATAAGCCTTACCAATTCACGTCATGGCTTTTCAGGCAACGGCATTACTTTTTGTTAGCTGCAATAGGACCAATACTGTTAATCGCATTGACATTTTTGGCTCTAGAGAAGGTGATTACAACTTCTTTCTTCACGTGCGTATTGATTCTAATGGTATATCTGGTCCCTATCTATCTAACCAGAGCATCACGACGAAAATGTCATCTATGCTCAAAAGTTCAATGATGATTTTGTTGACGTTGAATTCGGAAATTTGACATCCGCCTTTTCGGACAATAGATAAACTGCATGGCTAGAAAAAATAGTGTTCAAGCACAAAATAGTTTATACATTGTATTTCTTATGGCTATATATTCAGAGCGAATGCCTGAATTAAAAGCAATTGTTCAAGATTATCAGTTGCTCGATCTCAAGGTCAAATTATTTACGAGGAAGAACAAATGTTGAATTTGTAGGGGAATGTGTATAGTCTAGCAAATAAAATATGCAAGACAACCCCTGAAAATTCACAACGAATAGAAAAAAGTGGAGATAATATAAATGAATTAACATGATAAAATATTAGGTACATTGTAGGACTGATATGAATTCAGAACCATCCTATCCTTATTACCACAGAAATATAATTCCGTGTTCCAATGGTAGCTCACATGTGTTGGCAATCCATTGAAACTCATCTTTCACTAGGTAAAAAGATATCATTCAAAGCTCTTGTTCCAATAAATATACGTATAGGTTGCTGCAGTTGTTAAACGTAATCAAGTTGCGAGAAAGAAAACAAAACAAGTTGAATTCCAAACAGAGCATAGGAATTATCAAGTGCTGTAATCTTGTAATCGCCGCTAGAGATTTCGTCAGGCCATTTTCATTATCGCTTTCTTCTCCAAAAAAGTAGTCTGTCAGGTGTACCCCTTTGAGAACACAATAAGAAATATGTAATTATCCCAATGAGACCTAATATTCTGATGTTTTGAAACTCCGCTGTAAGTAAAACTTCCAAGCTCAAGGAAATATACATGATACAAATTGCGGGAAGTAACACAGCAATTATCAATAATGGATGTTGCTTGATCATCCAAGATGTGAATTGAAATGGAAGTTTAACCCAAGACGATATTCCATCTGTTGAGTAAGATTCCTGAGTGCATCTCGTTGCTCCCATGTGTAGACACCAGATTCGATGGGGTGATTCATACGTGTAGGCAAGCCATTGATAAGACAATTCAGTGACTAGAGTTCCAATCTTCAAATGAGATGAATTTTGAAATGCTATGAAGGTTGATGCCACGACATTGTTGACAATGACACTTCCGGAAGGTGTAAATGGAGCGTAAGCACCAGCACCCAAAATTTTCTGGATCGACGATATCCTTCCAACTCCCTCCAACATATCACCAACACGAAGATGAGAAGCCGGAACAATGTCACCACTCTCGGTGAAGACCATGTGATCCTCAGATATCTCCAACTGAAACGGTAGTATTTTAAGGTATGTCCCTATCACAGCCTCATTTTTATGCCCAAAACTGTAAACTGGTTCGTACCCACTCCTCGTCATCACCAGATCCCCAATTTTGAGTTCTCTCATTGGAATCAGTCCCCGACCATTCACAGTTACCCAAGGATTGCCAGAGAAACAGGAAGGGATTACATTTTGAGGAATTGGAGTACGAGATGGCCTTGGCTGTCCTGATGGAACTTGAGGAGATGTCGTCAGTTCAGCTGGAGAAGAATTTGGATTTTCTGAGGTATTGATTCTGGAGGGTGACAGTGGTGTGGGAAATTGAGTTCGTTTCTTCTGGGATGGTGCTGGAGTTTGAGGATTTGCAGCAGGTCTTTGAGATGGTCTTGCAAACGGAGCATTCGGTCCAAGCGGCTTTATGGATGGAGTATTTATTGGATTTTTAGTTTTGGGCATTCCTTTTGTTGATTGACTTGTTGGTGCAATCGTCCTTTTGGGCTTCAAAGTTTCAGGAACTAATGCAGCATTTTCTTCTTGAAAGGATGGTATTATGCAATTTTGTCCATAGATTGGATCATCTGGATTATCTAGGCAAGAACATTTGGGAGAAAACCATGACTCATCCTGACTGCGATCGAACTTTACAATACTATACACCTTTTCAGCAGGTGGAGATCTAGAGAACACACTGACAGCATTGTGCATGATATCCACCTTGTAACTATAGCTGTATATGGGAAGTGGATTTACAAAACTATCAGTGAAAACGCAACGTCCTCCGGAATAATCCACCGGTGGAGTTGGCATTAGCACGATATAAAGTGTCACAGGTCCACTAGTACCGGTATGTATAAATAAAGTGGAGGGCTTCTTGCCCTTACGTTTCCAATAAACTCGCTCTTTGGTCGTAGGGTTGAAAAGAACAGTAACCATTTGGAAGAACCGTCTGTCTTCGTCGCAACCCAAATGTTGTTGCACTACACCTTGAGGAGTTGTGTTGGAAGCGAAACCCATGCCGTCATCCCATCGGATGGTGATTGCAACAACTTTATTGGCAGCAATATCGATAGAGGTGAGACAGTTCCATGAAAACGGAGTAGGTCTCAATGATATTGGCCCCGGAATAAACTTGCCATTGGTGCCTTCCAAAGGATCAATATATGCTGAAGTTTTGCGATCTTCAAGTGTTACTTCTGGAGGAAATTCTCCATCATCTTTAAGCCATTCAAAGTCATACCTTTCTGTTTCCTTAAAAATATCTCCATTCTTGAAATCCCAAGTGCGAAAATGTGCTACAAAGATAGACCAAGCATCACCCAAATCGATGTTGTTGCTATGAAGGAGAAGCCTAAGTTCAAATAGTTTTCCATGCCAATAAGCCTGAAACTTCCTATCCAAGGAGAACATTTGGCCAAGTAGATGAGGCAAGCCTGCATGTTCTGACAAGAACCACCATAAAACCCAGGTTCCGTAGTAGTGCCCTCCCCGGATACGGTTCCCTAAACTTAGTTCCTGAGTGAAGATATGTGGATTACTCTGTACTCGAGGATTTTCTTCCTTGTACTGAGTATCAGCAAATCCCAAAGGCCAAGAAGGTGCGAGAGCAACCGATGCCAATATCCGTGTATCTCCAGGGAAAAGAGTCGCCGGAGCAGATTCAGCACCGCTCTCTTGCAGCCAACCACTTGGTTGAGCATCATAGGTTTCCACAAGTCGGACATGAAACCCATGGAATGCTTCGTGTGTAAAAAACCCATATCCCAAGTACCCCTTATTTCGATACAACATTCCCAGATCGAATACGGCATCTAAGCTACCCCCAAAACTCGAAGCATATTTTTCAACTGTCCATTTGGGAACGATACCATCACCGTAGAGAGGAAAATCCCAATCATTGTTATTTTGATGAATATAGCGGCATGGATTGTTAAAAGTTTTCACAGACCAATCGTTTATTTCATCAACCGTGAACATCCGGTACGGTTCCAATATGAATGCAATCATATCGTTTTCGAAGTACTGACGTTCCCACTGATAAGACTGTAACTTTGCTTGTTGGAAGAAGTACTCTTCATCAAAGTGTCCCTCTGGTATATTTAAGAAGTTATTCTTGTCCAGCGGATCTTGAATTGGTGCTAGCCATAGTGTGGCGAATGCACCACTTCCATATGTCTGCACTCCCCCCGTTGGTGCCCTGCGGTACACCAATGGGTTTATCTCTGAACAACTCCAGCGAAGGAAATGAGTTTCAAGGTCTTCGTATTTCTTGATTGTCGCAGCATCATAGGGAGATGCACAACGTGCACCCACTTCGAAAACTTGATTTTGAGTAAAGTCGCCAGCGTATAGTCTAACATCAAATAGTTCACCAGTAAACCGACCAAGAAGAAGACTGTTTGTCTTATTCGTAGGTGTAGGGGATTCTTCGCTGATTACTCGAGGTACTGAAGTACCGGCAACATACAAAGTATCAGGTGTAATTGCAATCTGAGTACATGTCCAGATTTTTAGTTTCTTCGGAAGGATGTAGGGTCTTCCATTGATATGAATGATGGGTGATATGAAGGATGTGTCAATTGAAACGCTAACTCCCAATCCATCCCAAATTTGTCCAACTATAGGGATATCAGTATAGAGAAAGTGAATCTTAAACAAGATGGTTTTGGTCACAGTTGTTACTGCTGGATTGTTATTTCGAAAGGAGTACTGCAACTGCCGTCCGGTGAAATCTACTTTGGAGATGAAAAAGGTATCGTCTTGAGGATGATTTTGATTTTGGATTTGCGGAATCTCATAATTTTCATAATAAGATACTCTTTTTGAATAAGGAGATATATCACGGGCTGTAACAGAAATGGGAGCATGGAACAATATTCCCTGTGAATTACCACCATGAAAATCTTCCGTGTCACAAACACAATTACCAATTTGAAGACATTTGGCTATCGGATCGACACGACATATACCATTTCGTTCTCCTTGTGTCAGAAAGATCCATTGGCAATCCTCAC
>CAAAJI010000127.1:123100-135802 GCA_900642245.1 Fragilaria radians | reverse complement strand
AGAATTACCAACAATTCCCAAATATGTCAAGGAAGAGTTGACCTTCAATGCGTCTGCAATTGCAATTGCTCCCTCGTTTCGAATTGTATTACAACCAATGCTCAAATCTGTCAAGGAAGAGTTGACCTTCAATGCATCGGCAATCGCCCTTGCTCCCTCGCTATGAATTAAATTCATATAAAGATTCAAATATGTCAAAGAAGAGTTGGCCTTTAATGCATCAGCAATTGCAAATGCTCCCTTGTCTTCAATTGAATTCTAGCCAAGGGCCAAAGATGTCAAGGAAGAGTTGGTCTTCAATGCATCAGCAATTGCAATTGCTCCCTCGTTTCGAATTGAATTATTACCAAGGTCCAAATTTGTCAAGGAAGAGTTGACCTTCAATGCATCAACAATTGCCTTCGTTCCCTCGTATTGAATTAAATTCCTGCGGAGATTCAAATAAGTCAAGGAAGAGTTGACCTTTAATGCATCAGCAATTGCAAATGCTCCCTCGTCTTCAATTGAATCACAACCAATACACAAATCTGTCAAGGAAGAGTTGACCTTCAATGCATGAGCAATTGCAATTGCACCCTCGTTTCGAATTGAATTACTACCAATACACAAATCTGTCAAGGAAGAGTTGACCTTCAATGCATCAGCAATTGCAATTGCACCCTCGTTTCGAATTGAATTACTACCAATAGCCAAAGATGTCAAGGAAGAGTTGACCTTCAATGCATCAGCAATTGCAATTGCACCCTCGTTTCGAATTGAATTACTACCAATACTCAAATCTGTCAAGGAAGAGTTTACCTTCAATGCATCAGCAATTACGATTGCTCCCTCGTCGTCAATTGAATTATAGTCAAGAGTCAAAGATGTCAAGGAAGAGTTGGTCTTCAATGCATAAGCAATTGCAATTGCTCCCTCGTTTCGAATTGAATTATTACCAAGATCCAAATATGTCAAGGAAGAGTTGACCTTCAATGCATCGGCAATCGCAAATGCTCCCTTGCTATGAACTAAATTCATGTCAAGATTCAAATCTGTCAAGGAAGAGTTGACCTTCAATGCATCAGCAATCGCCCTTGTTCCCTCGGATTGAATTGAATTAAGTTCAAGATTCAAAGATGTCAAGCAAGAGTTGACCTTCAATGCATCAGCGATCGCCCTTGCTCCCTCGTTTTGAATTGAATTGGCACGAATATCCAAATAAGTCAAGGAAGAGTTAACCTTCAATGCATCAGCAATTGCAAATGCTCCCTCGTCTTCAATTGAATTATAGTCAAGAGTCAAATATGTCAAGGAAGAGTTGACCTTCAATACATCAGCAATCGCCCTTGTTCCCTCGTGTATAATTGATTTCTTGTATAGATTCAAAGTTGTGAAGGAAGAGCTGATCTTCAACGCATCAGGGATTAAAGAGGATATTGCATCATCATCCATGTATGAACTGACTTTCAGAGATTTCAAGGTTGAATTATGTTTCAAAGCATCGGCAAAAGCAAGTATATTGTGAATCAAAACACTGCGCTTGATTTCAAATGAAGCATGATCCTCAAGCTGTTCCAACCAAAAATGTTGCTTCATTTTCGTGAAATTTGAAGAAGAGTATTTAGAATGATCCCCCCTTGTTGATTTTCACGTCATTATAACTGGTCCAAACCGTCACGAACATGATACTATTGGATAACTGAAAGAAAATTATCTAACTGTTAACGAACGTGGGGCAATTCACATCACGATACTGTGTACATTTTGTCTCAAGTCCAACGATCATCAATCAAATTCACAATATCCTACCGTATACTATCTGAGGTTACTTCAGTTCAGTTACATCAACCAACAGGTGATTAGTTGATGCAGAAAGAATCTTAAATATTTGTCTCTCTCAAGTCATCATACTTGGTGTTGAATGTGCTTGAAACTGTTGACGGAAGTCCACAAAACCTTCAGGTGTGGCGTTCCAAGTTTCGAGCATTTTCAATGCACTCTGGTTGCTCCAAGGAATCATTATCAAAGGTTGAGATGAACTCAACAAGCTAGGAATGAACTGAGAAAGCAATCCAGCTGAATTATTTGAAAATCTGGCAGTGATTGACTCAAATGCACAATGGCATGCACCATCCTTGAAATACAATTGGGTATATCAGAAAATATCAGAAACCGAAGGAAACTAAAACTTCATTCAGATAAAATTTACCTATTCCATTGATTGCCACAATTGACTCTTAGACCTGCAGCAACAATTCACAAAAAATATTATCAATTCTAAACAGTATATAGACATTATTGCAGATTTCAAATTATCACTTTCAATTATAGTTTATTATTCTGGATACAATGAAAGCTTCAATGAAGGTAAATGTCATCACTACAAATTGTGGAAATTTAGAAAAATATTCAGAAGCCTAAGAATCGTCTTCGCTTAACACCCTTTTTAGCTATGTGTATCGAAATGCATAAAAGCCTTCGAGAAAGACGCAATAAAAAGTAATTTATGAAATTTCTTGGATGCAAGATCTAAAGATAAGACACAGAAATAGTGCTCATTCAAAGGAGAATGAACATTAAGTTAGAAAATATGCGAAATCCAGAAACAAATGCTGAGATCTTCAACGCGTAATAAAACCAGATTTTTCAGTCATTAGAGAAGAAAAAAAGGAGGGAAGATATACAAAAATGATCAAAGATGAATTTGTAGCAGCATTGGATCATTGCTGTAATGGTGAAGTCTCAAATCCAATCAAGGATGTTTCAAAAAATACTACAAAGCTTGGACAAAAAAAGGCAATAAAAAGGATGGTTAATTTTGTGAGAAGTGAGGATGAAATGGTATGAAAAGCAAAATTCTCAAGTGTAACAAACAAGGATATGAAAGTATTTGCAGAAATTGGCCTCCTTTTATGCAAACATGGAAGAAGAACAGTAAAAGAATTTATTTTATTGGGTTGCAACTTGTAACAAAGCGTAACTGTACAATGTGAGAAGCCGAATATATGACTCTTTCGGAGCTAGTGAGGGAGGTTCAATATACCACTTATGCTTTGAAGATTTATTCACATATAACTCTCGAAGAGTGGATGATAACTCCACAGATACATTTTTTTAATTTACGAGGGGTGTTGAATATCTATGCTTTATCAAGTAAACACTCTCTAGATTCTTTAAACAATGTACAAAGGAATGTACCTGAATGGGAATGAGAGAGATTGGAATGTCTCTGCAGTCAGCTTTGGAAAAATGAAGCTTGTCTGAGTTACGCCATTTTTTTAAAATCTGAAAGCAAGTTGTCATACTACTCTCTTTGAGGAATGCTTTTTGTAGTGACTAAATCTAAGGACAACATCATTTCATTACGGCTCCTGGTTTCACTGTAAATTAATTGGTTTGAATAGTTGAAATGAGTGAAATCAAATCTAGCTGTTTTTTCGACAGTATTACTACATTCAGGGCTTGCGTGTAACAGTCCAAAAGATTGACGTAATCACCCATTCTCCAACAAGGAGGCGAGTGTGATTACTACTTGAATATGGCAAAACATCATAATCAAAAGGATCGTCATTCCCAGTTTTAAGGCACATGGAACTAGATGGCGTGTGGCCATCCGTCTTCAAATTTGTACACATTTCTTCCATATCATGCAGAAGCCAGTAGGAAGTGGGACCCTCCTTCACAGTATCTTTCAGTGAAGATATTAAAAACTCTGTTGTGAGGACAGCAAATCCATTTTGCTTAAGTAATTTCAAACTATCTCGAGCAAATTTTTGGCCAAGTGCAATAGAGCCTACATGCTCCACAGAGCATGTAGTCCAAAGAAAGTCAAAAGTCCCAAACCAGCTCTCATTGAGGTGATTCATATCAGCATTCATAAAGGAAACTCTTTCATCAAAATCCTTCCGGCTCATAATTTTTTTTCGAAAAAGCGCATCTAGGCTGCTTGTATGTTGCTCTGTGTCGCTCAACCCTTCTCTTGTGCTTCAGTAAAAGGTAAATCAGTAGCCACAATTTCAGGACCAAATGAAGCAAAATAGGATTTGTGAGGCTCCGAGCCAGCAGCAAAAACTAGACCTCGTTTCCCTGGTTGAAGCATGCTTGCTTTGCGAAGAGCGCGAACAATCGAAACAAACTCCCACTGCTTAAGGTGAACTCTTACCCTTAGTCCCAAGGCTGCTAAAATTTCCATTGCTTATTTGGTTTCCATCTCATTGACTGACACAATTCGAGATAAAAATGGGTCTGAAAATTCACATGGTGAACCAAGGAACTGAGGTAAAATTTTATGTTTGATGCTGACGGAAGATTTCGACACGAAGTTCCAAAACGAATTAAGGAGGCATGGATGTACAAAAATGGTTTGAACTCCAAATTCCCTTGTTCCATACACTTGTCCTATTTGAAAAATTTGTATGCCTGTGTCGATGATTGAAATCCAGAATGGTAGGGTTAGAGGTTTAAAGGTTAGGGCTTAGGATTAGGGGTTAGGCAAGTTAGCATAATTGGTCTCAAGGTGGCATTGGGGAAAACTGCTGGATGTATTCAACTCAATTTTTTCCTAGGTGCACGAAATGCACAGGATGCTAAGGTGGAATGACGCTTATCAATTCTCTGTTTCTTGAAATGGCATTAATTTGGAGCTCTTCGTTCATGATGTTTTGCAGTTACAAGTTATTTTGTTGATTCGTTAAATCTACAGGCAAATGAGAAAAACACCATTATCACTACAATGAAAAATGGAAAAAAGTAATCAGCAATTGGGTGTTGACAAAAGAATCTCAAAGTATCATTTTTGCCTTCATAATAAATTATGATTGATCTTAAAATTAAAACTAAATGAATAATGACTTCTAGTTTATACTTGGAAGTTGTCAATGTAGGTAAAGTTGTCAAAGTATGGAACAGTGGGATGAGATCAAATGAGTACTTTTTATTACAAACACTCTTTCCCTTTTCAAAATCATAAATGTCTAGGTCAAATAAGCCATACATATTAACAACTTTGTCTAGAAGATATCCCAAATGCAATTTGGAGCTTCAGTCATGTAATATGGAAGACCCTGGTTTGATACCGTGTAAAGGTTTCTTCATTCTTTTCTATGATCACGAAATAACAAAGAAGCATATAAAAAGAATTGTCAGAATTAACTGGCACACCAGACCCACCAGGAAATTACGGATGCTTCTAAGGTGAGGGGGTATATTCCCTCCCCCAAACGGGCTCTACATTAGAAGAGCAAAACTAGATAATTCCTTTGCTTAGACCTCAAAGATCACATCTCAGCATGCATCTCGAAGGTTTCAGCTTCAAGGCAGTACTGGTATTGAGTAATCTTTGATAAATACCGGATTCGTTATCATCCATTTCGATTAAGATATATTGGAAAGGGTAGAAAGCTTAGTCAGAACATACAAAAAGAGAGATTAACAGCAGCACCAGAGGAATCTGGGCAATCAAGAAACCAGAGATAAAAAGACGAGGGAAACTAGCGTAATACTTGATCTGGTATAAAAGGAGTCTATGTCATTCCTTCTTGAAAATACTCACCATCAAATCACAGCAAATACAAATAGCACTTTTTAAAAGACTTAGCAGCCATATGCACTAAATAACCTTCCAAATAAAATAACGTGGCAGGAACTGGATTTCATTCAATCAGAGCTTTTTATTGGAAAATCAAAAAAGATGTACTATATTCCATCCAATATTGTTATTTCAAGAGAGTACTTTTATCACAACCTTACTTCCTAAGTTTTATCCAGGTGGAATTCGGTAATTTAGTCTAGACACCACGCTAACATAAACTGTGTTTCAGTTTATTTCAATTCTATCATTTTTCACTTTTAGACTGACCAACGGAAAACGCAGGAGGTTTTCAAATTCCAAATTCAGTTGGAACCTACTTGGCGCTGAATATGGTGCAATCAACCTCATAAAGATAATAGTTTTCTTGTTTTGTGATATTCGTCCATTCATTTGCATAGATTGGAAGGATTAAGAGCGTGTTGGTGATATTGTTCCAAGTCTAAATTCGTAACGGATTTTCTACATATGGAGTAAAAATATATCATCACTCCCTTGTTGAAATCAGGTATCCAGAGCATCATTTCAGGGCATATTACACTCATATGAAACATGAAAAGTATAGAAATAAAGAAATATAGTCATAATTTAAGAGTTTAGATGGGCTTCATGGTGAATACTGACTAGTTCTGCTGAGGAAACATATGCATAAACCATCGAATGTCAATGCAACATATATTTCAATCAATTGAATATAATGATTTCTAACAATCAATGCTTCAATGTATTGGCAATTTCGTATGAATATTTCTTTGTTTCTCGTTTTACAACAAAACATATTGGTAGCTTGTTGCACAAATTTTGAATGTACACATGAAATAAATTGCTACTGTATACGTCATGAAAAATTAAATTGTACTACCTTCAAATCATTGAATTCATCAAAATACCTTCATTTATCAAGTCTACTGTCTAATGAGATACTTTAGCTTTTTCTTACTTTTGTTGTAGAAGTTATTGGTGCTGCTGGTATTGGAACGCAAAAGATTGTCGGTGAAAAAATCAAAATAAAGCTGTTGGTGCAAAGTCGACATCGTCGTTTTGTTAGCTTTATTAAATGTATTCTTTACTTGTTTGACAATGAAGGATTAATACAATAAGAATCATCCCAAAGGCACTTTCTCGAGTATTACTGTAAGACAAAACGCACAAGGGTTAAGGGGTAGCGCCGGCCAGATCGGATGTGCAACTTTTTTAGTAGTATGATGAGTTTCTTCATTCCCTTAGTCTTGCACTGCAGTAGCACCTCTAAGTATTGGTACATCTTTGACAGCATCATATTCTTGGGAATAAGGATTTACTTCACATACTCTACCGGTGTATTCCAACACAATGTAATTGATTCCCAGCAAGCATGCATCTGCATCACTTGTAGATGTCCAAATCCTCCTCCATCTTTGTTTTGCTTGTCATAGGCCCTGGTAGCTGCTTGTGTCCTTACTTTGCGACTTGGCCTGACCATAAAAGAATCTTCTTGAAAATGGCTTCAGATTTGCCGCCACAAATTTTGCCAGCACTGACACTCCCAATAGCACTTGAATTACCCTTTCCACCCCCAATGGCCTCTGGAATATGTGGAAAATGATGTTACTAATGACTGATTTTGTGCCTCCTTTACGACCAATCTTTTCACAGAATCTTTGGATTGAATCCCTCTGCTCCTTGCTTAAACCTTTCCAGGTTGCTCTATCAATAGAATGGTCACCAGTTGGGATTTTCTTGCTATATCTGGGTGTACCTCTCACCTTGTTAATCACTCCCTTGCGCCCGCCATATATAGAATATCTTTTTCTGCTCCAACTTGTTCCAATACTTGTGACCGCAACATGCCTAGCCTTGGCTTGCATGTAGTCAGAAGATCTGGCTAATTTGGACATGAGTGAGCTCTAAGCTGAGGCAAATGCAAACTAGTGATTGATGCCTGAAGGTTTGGTGACTTGAACTCTATCCAATAAGTAAAGAATTTTAGCGAACTCTTGGAACTCTTCATTCTCTTGCTTGTATATCTGAAACATCATTTGCATGCGGCCCAAAAATGTTGAGAATTTTATTGAGCATTCTTGCTTGTAAAGTAGGGTCTTATTAACTGCTTCAGCTTGAGTGATTTGGCATGCAATAGTACCTTCTCCTTCAAAGGTCCACACAACCATTCTTTTCATTCTTATCACCATAAACCATTCTTCCGCTTGCTCACCCAATACTTTACCAGCCAATATCTGATGAACATGATGACAACCTACCACATATGGAGTACCCTTTCGGGGTGCTCTACTCACTAGAGTGGTCAAGTAATCATCATTGTAATTCAAGTCTATGGGTTCACCCCATTCACGTACCATATACAAGTGAGGAACCACTGTGCTTCCAAGGATAGTAATGGGGTAGGTAAATAAACCTCGACTCCAATTGTACCCGTCAATTTGACTAGCTAGTTTCCTTGGATCTGCTTCCTTGTTTGATATCTCCATGTTGGCAAGCTAGCTCTTGCGGATATCAGTGTTATCAACTGCAAGCTAAAAAGCAGATGAGGTGAGTCTTTTCATGTCTTTCACCCAATACACGTATCGTTTATGATTATTGGTGCAGTATAATCCAACGCCTTTATATCTTGCTATACTGCTAATGTGGACACACATTCATCCTTGGCTGCACACAAGAAAAATTGGAATTAGGCTGGATTCCTCTGCACTTGATCCATAAGTTAATCACTTCCAGACTTTCAAATAATTCAGCTGGATTGCTTTCTCACTTCCTTCCTTGCTTATTGAGTTACTGCCTCATCTCAACCTTTGATAATTAATCCTTTATTCATAAAGGCAATAGTAAAGCTAGAAATAACCATCTCAATCTTTTGTTTAGCCAATTTCAGCCTCATGCCTTCATCAGCATCATTGTCTTTTGTAGAGTTGGATTCAGTTGAGAGCCTTGAGTCAGGGGCTTCTTGGATCACATCAGGAATACCAGAGTGCATTGAAAATGCTTGAAAATTGGATCACCACACCTGAACATTATGTGGACTTCCGTCAACAGTTTCATACACTTTCAACACCAAATATGATGACTTGAGAGACACAAGTTGTTAAGATTATTTCTGCATCAACTAATCACCTGTTAGTTGATGTAACTGAGCTGAAGTAATTTGATTGATGATCTTTTGGACTTAACACAAAAATGTACACAGTATAGTGTGGTGTATTTTCCCCACGTACATTAAGAGTTAGATTATTTAATTTTCGGTTTTCCAATAGAATGATCGTGACGGTTTGGACCATAGCTGAGTATGAATCTACTGTACCAGTAACCATTTACCAGGTGGCAAGATAATGAATCTACTGTACCAGTAACCAGTTACCAGGCGATCCAGTAAAGTACCTGGTACCATTCCTTGTAAAATTACTGGTACAGACATTGAAAATTGGCAAAAAACTGATAAGAGATAAAGCGTTTTCCGTCAGTAACGTCACAATCAAATGGAGGCAATGATGAGGACTAAGTGCAGCAGAACAAATTCTCCAAAAACAAAAGAGTGTCCTTACGGATAAAAATAGAAAGAAGAAGAAAAATCCTAATCAATTTTATATTCAAGGCCTTGGACTTTTCAAAATTTTTGCAACGTCGTGTGAAGTAAGCAGTTTCTTTTCGTGTTTAGCACTGCTAAAAGTAGATGAATACCTAACATGTGAAATAGAGTATCAAACCAAAGCTTTGAAAGAAGTTAAAGGTGATAGGCTTTTTTCTTTAGAAATTTTTCAAGATATGAAAGGGGAGTCAGCTATTGATGCACAATTGGAGGATTGGATTAACAACATTGGAAAAGATTGGACATCTTCAGATACTATAATTATGAGAATGTGCTGCTTTGCGTTACAATTTTGCTGATTTAAACAGAACTATAAAGAAAAAGCAACTAGCTTGGGAAAGTTTCCAGGTCAGTGGGCCAAGGGGTGACAGGTACCAGTTTGCCAGTTACCAGGAAATGAATATACTGTACCAGTAACCAGTTACCAGGCGATCCAGTAAAGTACCTGGTACCATTCCTTGTAAAATTACTGGTACAGACATTGAAAATTGGCAAAAAACTGATAAGAGATAAAGCGTTTTCCGTCAGTAACGTCACAATCAAATGGAGGCAATGATGAGGACTAAGTGCAGCAGAACAAATTCTCCAAAAACAAAAGAGTGTCCTTACGGATAAAAATAGAAAGAAGAAGAAAAATCCTAATCAATTTTATATTCAAGGCCTTGGACTTTTCAAAATTTTTGCAACGTCGTGTGAAGTAAGCAGTTTCTTTTCGTGTTTAGCACTGCTAAAAGTAGATGAATACCTAACATGTGAAATAGAGTATCAAACCAAAGCCTTGAAAGAAATTGAAGATGATGTACTTTTTTATTTAGAAATTTTTCAAGATATGAAAGGGGAGTCAGCTATTGATGCACAATTGGAGGATTGAATTAACGACATTGGAAAAGATTGGACATCTTGAGATACTATAATTATGAGAATGTGCTGCTTTGCGTTACAATTTTGCTGATTTAAACAGAACTATAAAGAAAAAGCAACTAGCTTGGGCATTTTTCAAATGTGGTATCAATACAAAGAATGACAATAAAATGCATTGGTATTATTGCCTATGTGCTTCTCCGAACAGCCTTCATTTTTGAAGAATTGTAGAGGAATTTATGAATACAACTCTCGAAATGTAACGTCAACAATTAGAAATCATTGCCTCTATAAACACTCCTTTATTTTTAGCTCCTTCCAAAAGTATTGTGAAGAAAGAAAAGAGCAAGAAATATTGGATGACCAAAAATACAGCAGCTCAAAAAGGTTAAGCAATGCTTGCATTGTGATGTCTACAACCAAACAGAATTCAATGATGAAAAAATGGTTGATAAGCAATGACAAATATGCTTCACATTCCAAAGAACAGCTTGAGTTTGAAGAGGAGGTAATTGCGCTCACTTCACTAGCATACACCCCATTATTGCTGGTGGAACATGAGGCCTTTATCAAGTTGATCTTAAAAAGAGATCCAGGCTAAATATGATATCTAGAACTCGGCTATTACGGAACTTGATTCCAAAAAGAACCTCAGAGATATGTTAGAGAGCCTCTTCACACTTTAATTGTAATCTTTAAAATAATTAAATAGTTCTATCGCTAACTGGAATGTCTTCTCATCACTGCTCTCATATAATCTGGACTACAAAATTGCAAATTCAAAGCCATAAATACAGCAGATGAAAGATAAGCTATTGGATTATATAGCAGCTGCTGAAAATGCTACAAATCCAAAATCGTGGTGAGAGTATTCACCTGTGTGAAATTAAGGACTTATACGGAGATGCAACCACTTCTGCTTCCCAAAGCACCCAGTTGGATAATTTCAATTAAACTAGAGGGAGTAATGGCAATTGCTGATGCATTGAAGGTCAACACTTCCTTGACATCTTTGAATATTGGTTCTAATTCAATTCCAAACAAGGGAGCAAGGGCGATTGCTGATGCCTTGAAGGTCAACACTTCCTTGACATCTTTGAATCTTAAACGTAATTTAATTGAAGTGGAGGGAGCAATGGCAGTCGCTGATGCATTGAAGGACAACTCTTCCTTGACATATTTGGATATTGGTGGTAATTCAATTCAAAGCGAGGGAGCAAGAGCGATTGCTGATGCATTGAAGGTCAATACTTACTTGACAGATTTGACTCTTGACGATAATTCAGTTGAAGACAAGGGAGCAGTTGTAATTGCTGATGCATTGAAGGTCAACTCTACCTTGAGATATTTGGATATTGGTGGTAATTCAATTCAATACGAGGGAGCAACAGCAATGGCTGATGCACTGCTAGAGAATACTGGCTTGACATCATTGCATCTTCACTTTAATCAAATTAACAGAAAGGGAGCAGCATCCATTGCTAGAGCTTTAACATACAATCTTACACTCGTAGACTTGAAGGTCTACGAGTACAAAACCGATGAGTTATCTGGCCTTCAAGAATTCAAGAGTACATTTTCCTGTTTACAAGATCTGCTAAATAATCTCATTGGTAGGGATGGTGCTCAAATCTTAGGAACTACATTCCAAATAAAATCTCGGTGTGTAATGATTCTGATTCTAATTGATGAAAATGATGAAGCAATTCCTACAGTTTAGTCTCTTAACAAGTACATATATTTCATGATTTCACGAACATTACTATTTAGTAATAGTTTAGCGCCAGACTTATTAGAAGCATTTCACATTATAAGCCATACAGCTTAGGGCATCAAAAAAGTTATCACAAATATCCAGTGAATGCTGCCTTGTCTTTGCACTATTGCTTGACATTGTTTTTAGGGAATATCCCTCACATTCATCTATCTTAGATTTACTTGTTTAGGAAATCATTAATGAGGAATAGCATAGCTTAATATTGAAGCTAATTCTTTCTTCTGCTCTACTTTCTTCTTTACTCTAGAAGACTTTCTGACACACTCAAACGTTTGCTTTACTCTTATAGGGTGGCGGGTTTGTGATCAATTTGTCTGTTCCCATTTTATTTTACAGAAAGAAAAAAGAGTGGCCAACTTGGAGCAAAAAGGTCCCTTTCTAAAACCAAAGGTAATACTTATAAATATGTTTTGTTGGGAAAGGATATTATTCCCAAGATAAATTATATTTTTATGCGGAATTGGAAGAGGTAAAGAAAATGGTGATAGGACATAAACACTATTTGTATTCTGCTAAGTAGCATTCTTTATGTTGTCTAGATTAGAAAAAATGTAAATGAGAATTAACGTCATATCGATGTGATGGATCTATGAGACATATTAAACAATCTCAGAACTATCTTTGCTTGACAACCTTACATGCAATCCTTTGCAATGGTATGATACAAAGAAATACATATCATTAAATTCATTACACGAATCAAAAAGTATGACATATTTGTTCCCATGCAGACCAACTACAAGCGATACAATCAACTAAAACCAATTTGTGCTGTATGCAACTCACTATGTTTCGTAGAAATCAGAAAGGTACCTAACATTCTATTTGAAAAGTATTATACCAATACTTGGTTGGTTTCTATTTCAAGGTTTCTCATTTCGGTGCCATGTCTACCACGCAAGTTCACGTCTCTCCTTT
>CAAAJI010000127.1:97713-121880 GCA_900642245.1 Fragilaria radians | reverse complement strand
AGTTTCATTATTACCGAGATTTAGATATGAAGCATTTCTGAAGCTACTATGGCGAATAGGTTATGAGCTAAAGCACATTCAAGATAAAGGAATCTCAATGTAACTACATTTTTGTTTCAAACAACCAGAATCAATATGAAGTTACAATCCTAATCACTGAATAACAATCGGGTGCCATTGAAAAAGAATATGAGTAGAAAAAGACTGAATACATGATTGAGATTTTCTTTTTTACTGATGAACCTTAAATCTTTCGTCACTACTTCACGGTTACTCAAGTTAAAATGGAATTTAAAGTCATTTGTTGAAGATAACTTGAAGATAACGTGTGCCCTTGGTTTGTTTTTTGTAGCCCAAAACAAATTTTCCCTTGTCATTATTCTTTGGCACAGAATAGAAACAATATCTCTGTGTCTTCTTCTCATGTAATGAATGAAAGACACTCCCAACAAGTAGCAGGTGGTTGCCAAATATCAGTAATCCATATCAAAGACACCGCTTCACCTCACAAGGGAGTTATTTTGTATGCACGATCATTGCCATACTAAAAAAGCTAATTGAATTCATACCAAACAAATTTAAACGTTTCTACCAAATAAGGCTCCCTATCAGTAGTAAATTTAGAGTTTGCAAAGATATTTTTTCTTACACATTCACAGAGCAGTGAATGTGTAAGTACATTAAGTAAAGTTGTACTCTTGCCAAATGTAGACAGATATTTGAAAGCCTCCTTAGAATGTAATTAATTTCTGATACCCTATCTCCCCTACAGTTCTATGACCTGAAAATTAAAACCTAAATGAGCAATGATTTCTAGTTTATATGCGGAAGTTGTCAATGTAGATAAGGATATCAAAGTAAGGAACAGTGGGATGAGATCAAATGAGTACTGTTTATGACAAACACTCTTTCTCTTCAATATCATCAATGTCTAGGTCGAATAAGCCCACATATTTACAATTTTGTCAAGAAGGTATCCTGAATGCAATTTGGAGCTTCAGTGATGTAATATGGAAGACCATGATTTGATACCGTGTAAAGGTTTCTTCATTCTTTTCTATTATCACGAAATAACTATGACGCATGTATAAAAAGAATTGTCAGAATTAACTGGCACACCAGACCCACCAGGTAATTCATGGTGCTTGTATGGTTAGGAGGTATATTTCCCCCTTAAATGGGCTCTACGAGCAAAGCTAGATAACTGGTTTGCTTACCTCAAAGGTCACATGTCAGCACGTATCTCAAAGTTTCAGCCTCAAGGTAGCACAGGTAGTTACCATAGGTATTACCATCAATTTCGATTAAGATATATTGGAAAGGGTAGAAGGCTTAGAACATAGGCAGAAGACACAAAAGAGAGATTAACCATAGCACAAGAGGAATCCGAGCGATCAAGAAACAAAAGATAAAAAGTTACAGAAACTAATGTAATACTTTATCTGGTGTAAAAAGAGTACATGCTATTACTTCTTGCAAATACTCACCATCAAATCACAGCAAGTACAAACAGCACTTTTTAAAAGGCTTAGCAGTAAGATCAACTAAATCACGTTTAGAAGAAAAAATCTTTCCAGGACAGTGACATGACCTGGATTTAATTCAATCAGAGCATTTTGTTGGAGAATCAAAAAATATGTTCTATATTCCATCCAATATTGCTATTTCTAAAGAGTAACGTTATTAAAAGCTTTCCTACTAAGAGTTTATCCAGGTGGAATTCGGTACTTTAATCTAGACACCGCGCTAACATACTTCATTACATTGACAATTTTGTAGGAATATTTCTTTGTTTCCCGTTCTGCAACAAAACCTATTGGTAGCTTGTTGAACAAAATTTATGAATGTACACATTAAATAAATTGCTACTACATACTTCATGAATAATTAAAATGTAGTACCTTCAAATCATTTTATTCATTGAAATACCTTGATTTATCAAACCTACACTTACAAAGAAGAATACACCTAATCATTTTGACACTTTACTTGGATTCAATTTCAAATATACTTCAAGATGTACAAGATTTAGGAAAAGTGTGTTTGCATTAAGGTACATCCCAAGTTGTAATTTCCTATTCTTCTAGTCTTACAATCTATGGAATGCCATCAGAATATCATTTCATTTTAATCATTGGCGTTTCCTCAGACTTTCAGCTCTGCTCTAAAACGATTCAAAGCCTACTGAAACTTCGTTTTATTATGGTTAGATTAGTCTTTTCAATGTGGTTAGGAAGGTTAAAACAGTTACATACACTCTTGTATTATCACTCAATTATTTGCACTGAACATTTCTACATTGAAACTTCATTAATCTCAACCAGTATAGGCTAATCGAATCATTTTGAAGTTGCAGAAACACGCATAGTAAAAGGAAAACAAATGGTCTGAAGCATGTACTTCATATTATAACAAATAATCTCTTTCAGATCAAAGCTCTGGATTTTCCGTTCTTATGATTGATCCTCACTTAAAGCACAGTAGAATAAAGAAATTTGCTCACTAATGATCTACCTTCAGAATTAAAATATCTTTCTTTCTTCATCTACCTTTTGAAAGTCACTTGTGAGTTATCATCATTTGCAATGCACAATGACAGCAACCATTGTTGACATACAACTGGGTTAATCAAAAATCTTCAGAAACTGCACAATTAAAGCCATATTGAGATTTAATTCACCTGTTTCATTGAAAGCTCTTCGAACTTCAGCAACAATTAACAAACAAACAAAATGAGCAGTTCTAAACAGTATATAGGTATTGTTGCACATTTCACATTATCATTTTCAATTTTAGTTTGTGTTGTCCAGATTTGCAGATTCAATGAAAGTGTCAATGAAGGTAAATGTCATCTATGTACACCTTGGATTTTTCAAATATTCAGAAATCTCAGAACCGTCTTCGCTTGCTGCCCCTTTCTAGCTAAGTGTATCAAAAGGCATAAAACCCTTTGAGGAAGGCTCAATACAAAGAAATTTATGAAGTTTGAAATAAATAATCGAATCGATAAAATGTATGTCCTATTTGTTCCCATGCAGACCAACTACAAGCGATACAATCAACTAAAACCAATTTGTGCTGTATGCAACTCACTATGTTTCGTAGAAATCAGAAAGGTACCTAACATTCTATTTGAAAAGTATTATACCAATACTTGGTTGGTTTCTATTTCAAGGTTTCTCATTTCGGTGCCATGTCTACCACGCAAGTTCACGTCTCTCCTTTGAAGAATCCAATACTCGGTATAGCACTATTTACTTGAAAGTTTCGTTTTTGGACGTCAAACACTTGAGCTTTTTGTTGCACTTCCATTTTCCTTTGGTGCAATCACAACGTGTATCGGGGAAGGAACCAATCACCTTGCATTTCTGATTGCCAAAGAAACATGTTTTACCAGCCTTCTTCGAAGAACACTTACTTCCATGAACGGGTGCAATTCCACGTTGTCCGCTACATTGGTCTAAGCCCTTTCCCTTAAAGCTCTTCTTAATTTGACTCCACCACTTGGGTTTGATGATGTTTCCTGGATTCCCAGGCAACGGCTTACAATAAGCTTCTCCCTTTTCGTTGATTTCACATGTACTTGCAGCATTGCAAATCAATTCGGAACAAGATGTGAAGGGATTTCCAGGATTTCCGGGAAGAGGCTTACAATAAGGCTTACCACTGCTGTCGACCTCACATGTGCTAGCAGCGTTGCAAACCAAGTCACCCTGTGTACATGGATCCGCGATGCACTTCGGTGTACCATCCTCGGATTCCACACAGATCGGTTGTTCGATTGGACAAGTTGTGGCGATACAAATTGAGTTGAATCCACCTGGAAACGCTATACACACTGGTCTTAGTGACGTATCAAGCGTGCAACCCACATCCATGGGACAAACGTTGGTTTCGGAACAGGGATTCTTGATACATTCAGCAATCGGAGGGCATGGACCTCCCTTGCATTGCTCAACTTTAGGAAAACACTGGTATCCTTCATTGCAAGATAGATCAGAACAAACATCTTCGACGCATTGCGAGTTTCCCTTGCTGTTAATAACACAAATAGGAGCAGATGATGAGCATTTCGTGTATAAACAAGGATTCTCAATAACATCCACTAGACCACGCGATGGGGTTTTCTCCTTGTGATGACCTCCTCGCGTAGATGCCGCATATATGCCTTGTACAATAATGGCCAACAGGAATGTTGATTGCGTAGTAAACTTCATAGTGGTAATTTTATGAGAGAAAATGTGTTGTCCCTTGGTGAAGTTGACACGATCGATTGAGTCGTGATCCTGGGATCTTACGAACACTAAATGACAAAAACGACGTGTGCTGGACAGTATTGAGCAGGGATTCGAAGTTGAGTTTTCTTTACTACTACTGTATGGCATTGAGTTTTATCTACTGCTTTATGGTATTACCGTAGAAAAACGATTGACCTACTATCAAGGCGTTCTAGGAAAACGAAACACAACAAGTTGTTTTTAGCAACAACATCACAATGATATAACAACTATTTAAACAATCAGTTAAGTTTGTCATTGGGAAATGATTAATCATTATATTAGCAATATCAAAACATGGTTTCATTATTACCGAGATTTAGATATGAAGCATGTCTGAAGCTACTGTGGCGAATAGGTTATGAGCTAAAGCACATTCAAGATAAAGGAATCTCAATGTAACTACATTTTTGTTTCAAACAACCAGAATCAATATGAAGTTACAATCCTAATCACTGAATAACAATCGGGTGCCATTGAAAAAGAATATGAGTAGAAAAAGACTGAATACATGATTGAGATTTTCTTTTTTACTGATGAACCTTAAATCTTTCGTCACTACTTCACGGTTACTCAAGTTAAAATTGGATTTCAAGTCATTAGTTGAAGATAACTTGAAGATAACATGTGCC
The DNA here is from genome assembly GCA_900642245.1 of Fragilaria radians. Lineage (NCBI taxonomy): Eukaryota > Bacillariophyta > Fragilariophyceae > Fragilariales > Fragilariaceae > Fragilaria > Fragilaria radians. The sequence continues at coordinate 116,971 of CAAAJI010000127.1, read as the reverse complement.
CTTTGTTTGGTTTTTGTAGGCCAAAACAAATTTTCCCTTGTCATTCTCCTTTTTGAGATCGCAATGACTCGTACTAAAGCAGAACAAAAAGACAAATTTCAATTCCTCATTTATGATTGCTATAGTCAGAAAATTATTTTTATTTTCTAAATCATTAATGCAAATGCTCTGTTATCTTCTATGCTCTTTTGGATGTTTAGAATTTGTAACTTTGATTCTCATTTTCATTTCATACAAATCGATGATTATTTTGTTACTAATTATCTAAAAGAATTTAATCAATTTGCGCAGCGATTATATGTTGAAAGGATCAGTACATATTTTAAGGAAATGCTTCTTGCCACATGGCTAAACTGCACTTTTTTGACTTAAATCTGATATTCCATATTTTCAGATTTTGCATGAAGAAGGAGCGTTACATGTGCCAATTATGTTTACTATATAAACTGTTTTAAAAAGTGATAGCCTTGCAATTTAAATCATTAGACTTTTCTTTCACTGTCTGTCATAAAACGTGTTCTTCTGGTCAAAAGGGTATCCCAATCCCTAAACCTTCGGAGAGTTGTTGAAGAACATTTATAAACCGAACATGAAGACGTCTGACTGTGGATCACATTTGACTGCTTCATATTAAGGTCATGCGTATTGCGGGTGGTCACAGCGATAGTAAGCCTGCAACGAAAGAGCTTACTGATCTGGTAAGTCCTCTTCAGGCGTCGATTGAGTGTCAATTGAATGAGACATTTTCTCAATTCGATGCCATTGAATATCGGGTTCAAGTCGTTGCGGGACTAATCTATCATGTCAAGATTCGAATATCAGATACTTCGGATGACCTACATGTGAAATTCTTCGAACCGCTCCCCTTTACACAAGAACCGATACAAGTCTTGGCGGTGCGCAAAGTAAAGCGGGGAACAATTTTGGATATTTTTTAATGGATACATGTGAGTTAGGTTCAGATAGTGCACATTAAATAAAGTTTGGAAGACCTTGGGTCGATGAAAGAAAAAGATATAAAGCAAGGGCGAATTTATTTCTTGCACATTGGTCATTATCAAAGACACTGTAAATTCAGCGTGACATTTACTTCAGAACTTCATTATCGTGAATATCACAAAGTACATTAAAATCACGCACCTTCTATCTAAGTTGTTTGTTAAAGCTTCACATTATAAGTCGACCTTTTGATGTCAAGCGTTTAAGCTTGTAATTGCATTTCCATTTTTTTCATTCGTTCAGTCACAGCGCGCATAAATGGAAACGAGCTTAGCCATATCATTGTCTTGCCATGAGAAGCTGGAGCAATGTCATGCTATTCCACACATCCATATCAAACTTTCCCCTTGAAATGTTTCATGATAAGACTCCAAAAACTCTGGATCCGAACCATCAGATGTAGAAACTATGTCTAGTTTAAGGTAAGCTTCAATTTGCGTCGACAAAACATTGACTCATTATCCCTTATCACAAGCTACATCTGGACAGATATTATTTTTGCTTCACCATGTTGATTACCTTTATTTCTGCATTCAGCAACTATATCATGGCACAATTATCCTAAAAATCGATGAATAAAGAAGGCTTGCTGGATTAAAACTTTGACTTCATGCTGCTGTTTCAAAACAAAGATTTAAACTCATCTCCTTTCTCTTCAACTAAAAGGGGTAATTTCTATGCTGCCAAGTCGTTTCTCCATCAAAAGTAATTGCAGGTCATAATCTGAACTTAAGTAAACAATTTTTGCCGATTTGAATGTGAAGCGCAGATACCTTTCTAAAAATAGGAGTAAGGTTGAAAAAACTTAGTCACAACATTGATTCTTTCTCTATTCATTTGCTCGTACACATAATTTTAATCAGCAATTTGCTATGACGCATTGGTGTTCTTCCACATTGTAACTTGCAGACAAGTATGATCTCCATATATTTAACCTTAATTTATCTGTTTAGGAAAGAACATGAGGGCTATTTTGAAAAATTAAGATTGTTCAAGATGTGAAGCAAAAAGTTTCTCACAACTTCAACGCAGTTTAAAAATTGTATTGCTGGTAATAAAAACTATTCAAAGACTCCTTAGTGTGGATGACCTTAAGCCAATGCTTCGAAAAATTGGCTTACATCGGTTAGAATCTTCGTCCCATTGAAGTAAAAGACAAAGTACATAAAAAAGAAACTAAAAAGACAGCGTCCAATGGCAAAAAGAAGTTAATTTTGATTAATACTATTTTGGTGCTTGGAATCCTAGAGGTGGGCCTCTATTGATAACTGTATGCCATAACTTGAGCCTTCTACCACTCTTAATCATCTTACCAGGTGGTATTGTGACTAGTGAATCGCAACCATTGAGTTATTTGGAACCATTTTCAAGTATAAGGGTAACGGATAGCAGAGTGTTGGTCGATAGGAAACATGAGATACCCATCCATTACGTCCTGTCGGACTAGCAACACTTTCAGTTGGATCCCAAAAGCTCCATGTGTATGTGCTCCTTGTAAATTCCTGGAGAACCTCTGCAATGACTTCTACGGCTATCATGCCAGCCGGGCATGAACGAGAGCCCAAACCCCATGGAGCTGCGCGGGGTGTGTTGCCATTAGATCGTTTAGAAACCATTGGATCTATGGACGGCTTAGGTGAGGGTCTGCCCGATTTCGATATAGAAACCCCACCTGATGGGCAAAAATTCCAACTGGAAAACTGAGGGTCGATGCTTGAAGACTTGCTGCACGAATTAGAATGAGCCATTGCTAAAATATCAATCTGAATGATTTTGTCAGTTGCTAGGGATGTAGATTCAATGGTTATTCCAGATTTCTTGTGTGGGCACTCTTGCTGATGTGATGGACACTTAAATGTTCGTGGCAAGGTTGCTACAGGGGGAAGAATACGCATAGTTTCATTCACGATCGATTTGGCAAAAGTTTTGGATGTCTTTGTGAAGGCCTCTATACGGCACTGTTCTTGATATTCATGATGTTCTGCCAAATGAGCCAAGGCTCCTGTCAAGATCGTGGCGATAGATTGGATCCCAGCTAATAATGCAGAGTGACAATTGCATACTATTTCATCGAACGTCAAGTATTGCTCTTTGGCAGTAGCACACTTCACGCCTTCATCATCATCACTACTACTATTGCCATTTTCTTCAACAGATTCTGCATCATGGGTTTCTTTTGATGAAGTAGTGTGTACATTTGAATCGTCCTTGTAATATACCAATAAAGATTCAGCCAGACAGCAAGGATGGTTTGACTTTGTCTTTATTCCATGAGATTTCCTTGCCAACACCATATCTCGGAGAATAGAAGTCACAACTCTTTTCAGAACATGCCGTTCCGACTTTTTATCTCGGTTTGTAATCAGGGAGGGCCCATACAATGGCTCCAAGGGACCTCGTAGACGAGATGCATATTTACTTGAAACAACCGCAACAGCCATAGTATCAAGGGCTATATTCCAGCTCAAATGACGTGCATCTAGTTTTATGGGTGTTGGCATTGTCGCAACAAGTGACGGTGATTTCGGATGTTGTGACTCCTGCTGGAGATCTCCTTGCTTTCTTAAGTATTCATGAAGTGACTTTCTGGCAGCTGACGTAGTGAAACGACGAACAATGGATGCCGCAAAGGCCTTTTGGATTATTGGCCTTTGGCGTTCCCAAACTTCGCCATTGGCATTTGTCAATGAAAAATTCAATAAAATATCGCTCTTGTCTGGTTTCTCTAATTTCCATGACGAAGTGGCTGATTTTTGATGCATTTTAGCTCTTCTTGATGAAGATTTCCGTTTACGATCTTTCTTCGTCGATCCTATCCCTCCTTCATAGTTTTGCAAAACAGATTCTGACACGGATCGATCGACCAAAACTTGATGACCATGCTCAGAATTCCAAACGACGATTGGATTTGATTGATCTGTATCAGTTAATGAAGTGGCATTGGAATTAAGAGTTTCTTGTGTACGAGCGACTCGTTGAACAGCCGTCAAAGAAGTTGCAAATGGTATTCCATTGTCACGCTTATCTTTGGAATCTAATGATCTTTGATTTTTAGAAAAAAGGTTGCCTATGAGTCTTACCTTCTTGTCTTTCTTCCTTAGCCGCTGGATCTTCCTCCAAAGTAGATTCATATCTGAAGAGAGTTTCGATAAAATATGTATGAGGACAATCGATTCTAAACGTCAAAAGATAAGCATGTATCACGTCAAGTATACTGTGGTAGTCGTGGTTGTGCAGTGATTTAATCAAAAGTGAGACTCAGTATTGGATGAAAAAAAGAAGAGCAAAAAGAGCATTAATTCAGACAATCATTCAGAAAAACTGGAATTATTATCAAGTTTCAAGAGGCATCTCCAGAGAGTAGTTGATCAGCATACCATACCGAACTCAACGTGCACTTGTAGAACAACAAGCCCTATAATTGCAAACTGTCTTGAAATTGAAGGATTAGGACTGTCACTGCAACCAAAAGGTGAGTGAAGCAAACACAATAGTGCAGCACCATTTAGAATCAACGGGATGTCCAATTCATTTTATGCTAAGGATGCTAAAAAAAATCCTGTTATCCATGAAAGCATGTGATGGAGAATTCATTCACTAAAGTGACCACCTCATGTACTCTTGATGATGCTTGTAAGTGTATTCCTTAGTTATAAAAATACACTTTTACTTGACTTGGTGCTTATTTGGGTAGGTGCCCATTCAGGCATTCGCACATCCGTGTTTCCATTCGTCTTTTACAATCCTACGAAACGTACGTTTTGACCTCTACGAATAGGAATGAAATTGTGATACAATAATTTTGAAAATACATATCTATAGATTCATTGTTATTCGATGCAATGAAATTACAACTGTTGTATCCTTCGCACGGAATGATGAGTAAAGAATATACAGTATTAAATTACGACACTTTGATATTAGGGTAACACCCTTCATCTCGACACATCTCGGGTGCGAGTACGACTCAGCCTTGTGGACGATCCTCGACTTGAAGCCATATCTTCTGTCAACGCTCCCGAGTCTTGTTCCGAGGGTGTAGTGAAAGATCCATGACGACTTGTATCAAGCACATTAAAAGCTTCCGTTGATTGAATTAACTCTCCCATATTGACCAACAACGATTTGCTTCTTGACAAAGGTCTACTACTCGTATTATTACCACCGCAACTACTCCTTCTGCTACTGCTGCTGCTGTTATTACACATCCTTGAGGAACTTTCATCGGAAAGAATTTGCTGGAGTTGTACTCGGAGAGACGAGAAGGATGGTCGGCTATCCGGACTAGGATGCCAACATTTTGCTATCAAGTCACCAAGATCTGGAAATTTAACGTATTTCAAATCAGGTCTCCTTTTTTCCGTGACGACCCATTGATAGTATTGTTTAATATGAAACATTTCCTCAAAAGGTTCTTTCAGGGAACATATTTGCCAAAGAAGAATACCAAATCTTGATTTAACAAAAAAAAATATGAAAACAAAGAAATGAGTGAGTATATCAAACGAACCTAGGAATGGATGCATAATCATTTTGAAATCATTGTATAAATACAATACAGGATGTATATTGACTTACGAGTATACATCGACTTTCAATCCATAGGATTTACCTTCACCAATTTCATTGGCCATATATCTAGGTGTACCAGTAAAACCCATGACTTCACCACAACGCCGGACGCATTCCAAATCTCTAGCCAAACCAAAATCAAATATTTTGATTGTTCCATTGGCATCGTATCCTACATTTTCTGGTTTTAAGTCACGAAAGATTATATTCTGTAGATAGATGCGAGAGAATCGGAATGTATGAGTAATGAGAATTATGATATTGCAAAACATAGTTGGTCTCAACAAATTTAGATTGATACCCATTCCCAATAGTTCTGAAGTAAGGAGGCTGATCGCTAAAGTACGTACCTTGGAATGCAGATATTCCATTCCTTGTGCCAAACCCATTGCAGTTTGTTCAATACGATGAATCAATCGTTTAATAGCGATACTCTTTAACAAGGGTTTCCTCCATAGACATGGTTCTTTTTGCCATAATTCTATCCGATTATCTAATGTTTGGACTAAATAATCCATGACCAAAAAATAATCACGATTATTGATACAGTCTTCTAAATTTCCACTTTTGACAGCATGGAGTTTTATTATATTCGGATGATCGAATCGTTCCAATAGCTTAGCCTCTAATGCAAGATCAGATGCACCGACTTTAAATTTCTTATCACGTTGAGATGTCGTAGCGTTCAGACGCTTGAGAGCATAATATTCAATGGGAAGGTGATTATCATCATCCTCTTTTTTAATATCTTCAACCGATTGTCCCTCTGGTGTCGTTATCAAGGATCGGGTGATATGAACACGATATACATTCGAAAATGCCCCCTTCCCCAACAATGGGCGATCTGGGGAAACATCCGACCAATCCAAAGATTGGACTTGACGAACTGGATCTAGATTCGTGTGTTTTGTGAATACACGTATCCGTTTTGCGACATATTCTCCAACATTGATTTCAAATTTACTATATTTGTTGCTATCATCACCCTCTTCGTAATCATACTTTGGTGACATAATTCAAGCTATTGTGAATGCTATTCGATGCAACGAATGGATGGTGCGGTGCTATCAATCTGTAACCTATGAACACCTCCGTTGGTTTTGAAGGCCCAATTCCAAGATGGGGCAGAAATGCAAGACTACCCAAGGTCGAACTTGCTTGAAGTCGTGTTGGATGCAATATTAATTTTTAAGTGCCTTCCTACTAAAATCTATCCCAGCGTATTATCATACAGTCTCAGACTTAGTGGATTGAGGTCATTTTGCAATATTTATGATGTTAAATCGATGAGAGCTCTCAAACCCGAATCGAAATCGCACACGATTTATTCATGATTATCCTCTCAAATCCTGTATAATCGATCCGTCCTGAATATATTATGACTGCTTAGAGATGCTGGCATAAGGATGTACAGAAGCACTTTTCTGCTCTAGACATTTTTAAGCCCCTCGAAAATTTTGTAAACTATATGAAAACAAGAGAAGTTAAAAGCTGTATGATTTATACTAACACTTATTGGATGACGAAAACGAATGGTAACTCAGCGTCGTAGGTCTTTACGAGTTGTACTCATGATGTTTATGTATGTAATTCCGAAAAAGGGAATGGCAAAATCAATGCAAGTTTTCACGTAAAAAAGTTCCACACACCATGGAATTAGCACTAAGGTTAGGAATCATTCAAAGGGAATACTGAAATGATAATCACATTCAATGGTAGGTAGAACCACGATGTATAACGTGTGGTCAGGGCATCTACACTACTAAAAAGTTTCACATCCGATCTAGCCGGTGCTACCCCTTAACCCTTGTGCGTTTTCTTAGTACAGTAATACTCAAGAAAGTGAGTAATAACCGCAGCACCATTAACTTCTACAACAGTAGTGCAAGAAGAATCCGAAATATTTCTTTAAACCATAGTTCTAATATGGAAAAATGGAATGCCTATCTTTACACCTTCCTGCTGCCAATGCTGAATCAATGGTATAATTTAGTTTCAGTTCTGTGACGCTGAATGCAAAAAAATGTAGATACCAAGGACATGATAGGTCAAGTAGTAAAACTCAAATATTGTGTCATGCATCAGATTGTATGGCCTGCAAATTCTAGGTTCACAAATTACAAGCATAAAAATCTGTGTTGTAATTATTGCTGGAAATGTATAAATTCAAAGATACATTCACTTTTGTAATATTGTGAACTCTGCGGAGCAAGGCAAGCACCACCACTAGTGAAAGAAAAATGTAGTTTACATGATCACTTCAAAGAAAATTCTCTGTGCTGATTTGTGGAAAAGAAGTTGACCCATTATTGAATGCTGTAGTAAACCTTGTTATTCTTGACATTTGTTACCTGGGACATTGGCTGTTAAGGCAGTATGTCGCAGACAAGTGAAATTTGTATTCTCTCTTTTTGGGACCTTTTGTTGTAGCTAAGTGAGTAGCTATTCTATTTATTGGATCTTACTGGTACAGTTAATTAGGTTGTAAACAAAGATTGTAAATAAAATGACATTGCTTTCCTTTGCAAATACCTTTTGTTGCCCACTGAATGTGCAATAGATACTAGCAAAATGTGAGTTTTACCACAATTTGCATAAATAATGCTGCAAAGGAATCTTACAAGCTTTGTTGAGACTCTTGTCCAATGTACCTTTTGTAGTATGCAGCTTACTTTTCAAGTTTGGTTTGTTGAACTTGTTTCAGGAGCAGGTTAAAGAGGAGAGGTCTCATTCACCACTTTTCTGCTTATTATTGTTTTTTTTCGTCAAATGAAAGCAATCCTTCTTCTGAATCTCGTGTGCGTATCAATAGCGGCTTTTGTCCTGCGGTGTGAGGAATAACAGAAACCAACACGCTAAAGAAAAGGAGACTGACACTAGAATGCATACACATGCTAGAAATTTATATGACAAATTTTGCATTATGGTGGCGAAATAATGTTGATGTCAAACATGCCAAAAAGTTATTGAATTGCATTTCGGAGGACCGATTCAATGAACAATATTTAAAGGAATAAGTAAACGAAATGACAGTAATGGTCCAGTAAAAGTAGAAACCTACAAGTTAAACAGGATATAATCAGCTGAACACCCATATGAAAAAGTACAAAGCGCAACTAATGTTGCAATTGATGGTGTGTGTGTGTGTGGGGGGGGGGGGGCTACTAGAATCAATCCAGTTATTGCCTGAACAGGAGTTATCATCCATCTTTTTGCTTGGTAGCGTAGTAAACGCTCCTGAATGGTATGAATCTTTTAGAAGGAAATTAAACATATTCCGTCTTTCTCCTACAATCACACAAAAAGTCTTTTTCAAAGGAAGGAAAGAGAGGCGGAAAATAGTCAATGTCTTAAAATTAGTATTCTAACCATTAGGGTGAGCATAATGTTGGTTTTGAGAATCATCACACCATCAATCATCTTAATTACGATGATATTTCTTTGTCAACATAACGTTGGAAATTATAAGAGACAGTAAATAAGATATTGCATGGCATGAAAGTGATTTTTTCTAAGCGGAAATACATTTTATTGGAAACTCAAATGCATTAGTTCAACAGATATGGCAAGCGGCGTATGAGATGCTGAAAGGCATTGCAGTTGCAGTATTCGATTATGAAAAAGGGTGGTTTCACACAAAAGCAATCACAAGTATATTTAAAAAGTATAGTTATGCAATAAGGTACAACGCAACTGCAGAACATGCATTGCTCAGAGATTTCGAAATGTTAATTTTATTAAAAAACGAATCTTATGTAGCCAATATTATAATTGACCGCCTCTGGATGTGAATTTGAAAATGTTAGCATAAAGTAAATGCAGAACATTAATTGTCAAAAGATTTTGAAATGTAATGTCATGGAAACGAAAACGTATTCTTTGTAACCAAAAATTTTGCAATTGACAGTCTGGAGGAGAATGACTTAAAAGACAAGTATAGCATGAATAAAGGCTCGATTCAAGATTACCATAAATACAGCAATATAGCATGCATAAAGGCACAGAATCGATTCTAGATTACCATAATGAATCCAGGAAAGAAGAGTATGTCACTTACAATGGAAGTCTGCAGAATACATTGTTGGTCTAGTTATTGCGTCCCTAAATAGCTAGATCCGAAATGCACAAAGTTTGATTACGAAATTTGAAAAGAATGGATTCGTAATCAACCATTGGAGTCCTATCGTTATTATAGATGTCAATGGTCTAACGCATTTGATCACCATCTCAAGAAATATCTTGTATTCAAAACCTGTGGAATATCCTAACCCCAACAATGTTCAAGTAAGTATTATATTTGGATGGGAAAAAAGATACATAAATGGGGAATATTCTAGACAATTGAAATCATTCACCAAGGGATTTTGAGAAGAGTTTGGTATCAAGGTGAATCTCTACAACCCATGCGTAGTCAATATGTATTTTGCAATACAAACTAATATACATGATGTTTGGAGGACGTCCAATCCAATGGCAACGATGCAAGCGTAAAGTGATCATTGGGTAATATATTCAATAATATACAAATCAATATGATTTATTGCATATTGGATACATTATCATTTCGTGGAAACAAGAACATTGACAAGGATTCTAGGACAAACAATTCCATAGTGATCCACATAAAAACAAAATTATTACAGACATATTTTTGAAACAGAAAAAGAAATACTGTATGGGTGTGGTGGTAGGAGAAGCGAGTAAAGATTCGAGAACGAACGAATTTTTTTCCAAATCGAAAACACTCCCTGTGAAACGCACTTTGACAGCTTGTCGATAGTCAATTCTTTCTTTCAAGTTTGTAATCACGTTCGTAATCAAGTTCAGGCATCGCGTTGACACAACACATTAGGTTATCCTTTTCCAATACACTACTACTATGCATACGTCGCTTCTTCCTAATACCGTGTCCATAATTCCCATGGCAAATGTTGCTGTAGGGTCATCTTCTTCCTCTATCCTACCTCTCCTAAGTCAAAGTCTTCCACCGAATACTACTACTGCTATGACTAATACTACGAATCGTCAACAACAACAATTACAATTACCCATGGTTAGGATTACATCTCAACGATGGATTCAATTGCTCTACTTGAGTTTATTGGCACTCTTATCCGATTGGGTTTGTTTTTCTTTGGCAGCAGCTCCGGAAGTCTTTGAGGCCTATTATGATGGATATTCCTATGCAACGATTATTGATTTATTTTTATTTGTCAATGTGGCAAGTTGCTTTATGGTTACTGATGTGGTAGCCTACTTGGGAATGAAAACATCGATTCGTATGGCAGCATTCCTAATGTGTGTCGGCTGTTGGTTCCGTTCTGGTTGGAATGGTATAGAAAAAACAATATGGTCAATAATCATGATGAAACATAATGACGATACTACCAAGAAAGTTGATGATATTATCCTGGAACCATTGGAAAATGTTATATTAGGTACCATCTTGGTTGCCTTGGCTCAACCCTTTTTTCAATGTACGCCACCTCTCTTATCGGCACAATGGTTCCCCCCACAGGAACGTGCTACAGCGACAGCGATTGCCTTGAATTTTAATCAAGTGGGTATTGCGACAGCCTTTTGGGTGGCGGGATGTTGGGGGAATGACCTATCGGGATTATCACGATATAGTACATTATTAGCCATTCTTTCGACTCTATTGTGGATTGGAACCATGTTCCAATATCAAGATCAACCCGAATGGGCACCATCAATATCGGAATGGCAAAAACGATGTAAGCGACGAACCGATCCACCCTTTCGACGGTCAGTACGGTATTTGTTTCAAACACCTGGGTTTACATTACCACTAGCAGCGTTTGTATGTTCGATTGCTGTTACGAATGTTATTGGAGTAAGTTGTCCTTATGTGTGTGTATTTTAAAATGTATTATTGTTTCTCTTTCCAATCTCACAATGAAAATAACATTCACGTTTGCACAGGCCTTTTTGGATGAAATTATGGGATTTGGAGGCATCACGAATAAAGTTCATGTAGCACTAGCAGGTGTTGGTTTTGAATTTGCAATTGTATTGGGTGGTATTTTACTTGGAGGTTATGTTGATAGGACCAAGGATTACAAACGAATTACATTGATATGCTTGTTGTTGACTGCATTATGTCTTTTACCACTTGGATGGCATCGATCTGTGGTGGGTTCCCTAACATCAAGTGATGACGATACATCATCATCGTCATCGTCATCGTCATACACATGGTTAGTCGTATTCGCATTATGGGGATTGGGCTTTGTGGCTGGTCCTATCCAACCCATCAATGCTGAATTGGCTGTCGATGTTACCTATCCAGGAGATGAAATTGCTGTCGAGAGTGTACAACAGATTGGTGGCAACTTGGCATCGGCATTGTTGGTACCCATTGCCAAATATGTCGCACGGTATGACTTTACTTGGAAGTTTCATACATCCATCCTATCAATACGTGGTGATATCGTTTTGTTAATTATTGTTACATTGGCATCGTTGGCGTACTTTTGGAATTTTCATGCACCACTCCGACGATCCATGGCCGATCGAAAGGATGATGATAGGGGAGGAGGGGACGATGATGATAATGATAACAATGGAGATAATGATATGACTTCCTTGTTACTTTCTCGTACCTACATGTCGGAGGATATTTCTGGAGTGGAACTTGGGACGACAGGTCACCAAAGCAATGTCATGATCGCAATGAATGATACCAGTGACAATTCAAGATAGGACGAATTTCAGTACATAAAATGTTACATTTGGAAACAATTCATACACAACCAACCAATTTTCGTTGGAACAACAATCATCCTACGTACAACATTTCCTCCTCCCTCCTGCAATGACTACAAGTTCGGTTGGTAGGTAGGACATCTTTTTCCATTGGCTTCGTTTATGTATATCCCAAATGAAAACTCTTTTGACAAAGCAAAGTGGAATGAAAAAAAGAATGATTACAAATTTTTGGTATCCTTGAACCAAGGGGGCCATGTCATGTATCCTATAAAAATCAACCATGTTGAATTAGCGTTAATGAACCGATCATGTTACCTTATTGGAAATAAACCATTTTTAGTAAATATTAGTTTTCCAAATTGTTTATCGATTGAGTACTAGGAATGCTAATAGGATTACCCATATACAGGAACATATAGTTTTCTTTCAAATCGAATACTCCTTGATTGGATGTGGACGTATGGTAATCAGTGGGTGTACTACTGTTTTGACAATCCTTTTTATTATTATTGGGATATACAAAGATGAACATTGTACATTGATAAAAGTAAGACAGAAGTCACCATCATATATCGTTTCCATCCAACTTCTGTTTCGACAAGGAATTGAGTATCCTCCTCTACCAAGTGTTCCTTGGACAGACCTTCAATATGTGATGAATCCTGTGGATTGTCTTGCGGCAACTTATCATTCTCATCCTTTTGAGAATCCATTACAGTTGATGACATTTGTGGTGAATGTTGTCCTTCTTGCTGTTGTTGTTGTTCTTCTTCTTCGTCTTCTTGTTGTTGTTGTTGTTCTTCCTGTTCTTCTTCATCGTGTAGTCGTTGTGGATCGACATTGAATTGTTGTTGTTCATATTGCTGAATGATGATTTCATTCTCTGCTGTTACTATATATACTCCATCAGTACTATAACTCATAGGAAATTGTTGAATTAGAAGAAATGTGATTAAGAAATAAGAGTAGAAACCATTTCTCATTGTTCGAAACATATCATGCCACCCACCATAAATAGATTTGATAGGAAAACGTGAAAATTTTGTTTTTTGTGAATATTTGGTGCACTCCTTTAAACGAGTACAATAGTAACGTTACAATCATATGCGTTAGGTGATATAGCAACGAAGAAGATCGTCCTTCACTACGGAAGGATTTTCCTATAACCATACCTTCAAAAAAGGGATTCAAATTAAGCTATCAGAAGAGTCAGTCCAAGGTGTCAACCACATAAGAAGCTAGGAAGAATTTGATTCATGTCAAACAAAGAGAAAATAATTCTATACGGATTTACACTAACAGATTTGAAATTTTGATGCATGTTTTGGAATCTCATATTGGTAAACCACCAGAGCTAAAAAAATTGTGTTACAAAAATAGATCAAAGTACAATTCATTGCTATCAAACTCAATAGTTCCTGGGTGAAAAACAGGACCCTTAAACAATTATGTATCCAAATAGTAGCATAATAGGTAATCATAGATTTGATAATGTGACCAGGAACAACAACTATAAGGCAAAGAATCAGAGTAACGATTAGTATACAGTTGAAGGGAATCCGGAATGATATTCTATTCGTGTGGCAAATGAGGCCATTAAATGGCAAATTGTGATGGAAAAACAAGCCCAAACAAGAACTTCTATAAGATCAGAAACCAACATTCTCAGTAGTCAAATATAAGTATCCACAGATCAAACAGTCAACAGTCAACAGTCAACAAAAGTCAAATTCAAGCCATAACAATTTACTCAATTGCAAACTTCAAGTGCAACCTTCAAGTGAAAACGTCAGCATGGAAACTGAGTTTCTTGTTCGATTCAGTAACCATTGTACATGAAAAATAGTATGTTTCTCGGTCAACCATTATTCTATTTTGCGAATAACAGAAACTTTCAGGATTGGGTATGGAAAAAGTACAGATCAGTAGGAACAATCAACCTTCAAATCTACAACCAACAGTAAAGGTTTTGAAGAATTCTGGCTTTACACATAGGCTACAAAACTAATTTCATCTTTGCATAAATAGAGGACCGACATTCAATAACATATACCTCAAGATATGACTGTGCACCAACCCAATAAAGAAGTCAAATTCACATGAAGCTCATAGGGACTTCATTATTCTAGTCTACCATAAATCTACAAACGTGTGCTGCAACTGTACACAAAGATTGCGTAAACGGAAATGGAGAAATTTTCACAAATTGCCAGTTTGAGAGTCGAACTTGACAAGAACATTTTATCCGGCATTGGGAATCCCATGACTTCACAAATTAAACTGTAATAGCGAATGCAGTTCAAGACTTACCTGTAACATTAGAAGACAAAATATGCCAAAATGGGTTTCAGCCAAGACGTTAGAATAGTAAAAGGGGAACACAGCCTGGAAGAACCCACTACCGGAGGTATCAGATCATTTCGATATCCGAAAAAGCATAGGTGACAATCATCAAGAAATATCTCTATGAATTGGCATAATGAAGACCACTTGAATAGCACTTTTTACTATGGCGTAACACTATACTAAGTAATCCCACATGACCACGTGCCAGAAAGCTCAAGAAGTATCATAGGAATTCAATTAAGGTACCGAGCAGCCTTTCACTGATAATCATTTAGGTGAATGCTGAAAATGATATTTTGTTTTCTTCCATGTATTATACTAAAGAATACGTGTGCTCCTCCTGAATGCGGAACTTCTAATTATGTTCATTCAAGAACCATAATGCATCAATAGACGTTCAATTACAAGAAACATTGTGCATTACCGTTTGGTACACATGTTTAAATACATAAAGCCTAATTTCAAGATGAATTCACCACAACCAATGGTAATTGATTGTATTTATTTGCGTTATTTTGATAATACACATGGAGGGCATCATCAGTTGTACCTTGAAACTGGTTACACAGTTCAAACGAGAACAAGGACTCCAGGTTCTTGCACAAAGAATATTACTATACTAATACATAAAGTTACAGACGCTGATTGAATAAAAGAAAGATTGAACATCAAGAACAAGTCAGAGTCACAATATAATACTCTTTGACTCCTCCTGGCTTTCAGGAGTGGAATAAAGAAAAGAAGACAATGAAGAAGATGATGATGAGAGTAAGGAAGATTAACAGGTAAATGATAAAGTGCATCCAATTGAAATTTTTGAGATGGGGCACTTAGTCGGCTACATGTCCAACTGCCTTGATCGAAGCAATTACTAAACTTACAGAAATTGAAGCAGAAGAAAACTGAGACATTTTTTGACCGCTGATATACCTAATGCATTTGCACAAACAGTGAAAAAAGGTAAAAGAATTGTGATGAGAATCAAAGGTCGATTTGCGAAAATACAGATAAATATTGAACCAGAAGAGTATGACAGTTATGAAATTGAAGCGGACAATGACAAAGTAGTTTGCGTACAAGTACTGAAAGCTGTTTATGGCATGTTACAATCGTCATTCCTATTCAGAAAGTTTCTGGAAAGAATTGTCTCAAAGTATATCTCTATGATACTTGAGCTGCAAACAGGATTACATGAGGTATATGAGACATAAAATCAAATGGCAAATGGACAATCTAAAATCAGCACATGAAGATGCAAAAAACAATGATGAATTTTATAAACAGTTATACTTAAAATATGGAGACAACAACGTCTGTCCCAGCATCCCCATGTTAGCCGATGGTTCATGAAATGTCGTTTGGCGGGTCCCTAATCCGAATGAAATTTTCTGAGATCAGACAACTTAAGTGTATTAATGAGCAAAGAATGGTGATATCAATCAAATTTGTAATGATAAGAATGAAGACAAACATAATGAAAAAAGAAGAATGAAAGTAAATAAGTGGCCAATCCAGAGGTTTTGAGAATTGGGAGCGCAAGACCTACCGAAGGAATTACCACGGATGCCCTGATAGCTGTGGTAACTGCGGCTGTAACACAAGTGCTAGCTGTAAGAGAGCCTACAACATCAGGTAACATCTCTTTTGCAGTCTATCCAGCGTTAGCTCAATCCGACATATTAGATTATTCATCTAGCATGGGCGCTAAGATCTTTTCAAAAGCTACCGAATCACTCCCAACCACTTTCCAGGTGAACAAACCCAACATACGCATCTTACTCAATGAATTGCAAATGAGGTCAGAAACCAATAGCCGGAAAGACAAAACAACTATCAACTGTATGTTTGCCTCAACAACTCTGTGGATGACTATACAAAAAGGTTGTTAGCCAAAGAAGAGGATACTTTGTGCTGCAACTCTACACATGGACAACAAAAAAGGAAATGTAAAATCTTCACAAATTGCAAGATTGAGAAGGCTTACTTGACAAGAACATTTATCATGCATTGGGAACCCCATGAAGTAACTTTAATTATGATAACGAATGCAATTCAAAACATAACTGTAACATTAGAATACAAAGAAATGCCGAAATGGGTCTCGGCCAAGACGTTCAAAAAGTAAATGGGGAAAACAGCCAGGAAGAACCCACTACCAGTGGCATCAGATCATTTCGAACCTAATTAACAATCATCAAGAAATAACTCTGTGAATTGAAATAAAGAACACCAATATATTAGCACTTCTTACTATGGCATAAAGCTATATTAACCAAGATCACATGAGCACGTGCCAGAAAGCTCAAGAAATATCATAGAAAGTCAAGAAAGTTACCGAGCAGACTTTCACCGGTAACCATTTAAGGGAATGCTGAAAACAGCAATGTTGTTTTCTTCCATGTATTGTACCAAGAATAATTATGTTCCTCTTGATTACTGAATTTCTAATTTTTACATCCAAGAACCATAATGCATCAAGAGACGTTTAATTACAATAAATATTGTGCATTGCCGTTTGGACATATGTTCAAACACATCATGAACCTAATTTCAAGATGACCTCAAAACAACCAGTGGCAATTGATTGCATTTATTTGCATTATTTTGAATATACACAAGGAGGGCATCATCAGTTGCAACGTGACACTGGTTACACAATTCAAAGGAAAACAATGACTTCAGGTACATACATAAAGAATACTATTATTATAGTACATGAACTTGCAGAAGCTGATTGAATAAAGGAAAGATTGAACATCAAGAACAAGTCAAAGTGGCATGCAATACTCATTGACTCATCCTTGATTTCATGAGTGGATTGAAGAAAGAAGACAACGAAGAAGATGATGATGAGAGTAAGGAAGATCAACAGGTAAATGATTAAGTGAATCCGATTGAATTTTCTGAGATGAGGCAATTTAAACTGGCTACAAGTCCAAATACCTTGAATGAAGCAATTACTTAATTAACAGCAATTGAATCAAAAGAAAACCGAAAAAAATTGGAACGCTGATATACCTAATGCGTTCGTACGAACAGAGATGGAAACTAAAGGTGAAAGAATTGTGATGAAAATCAAAGGTCCATGAGCAAAAATGTTGATAAAAATTAAACCAGAAGTATATGACAGTTATGTAATGGAACAGGACAATGACAAAGTGGTTTAGGTACAAGTACTGAATTCTCTTTACGTTATTTTATAAAGCGTCATTATTACTACGAAAGGATCTGGGAAAGCATTGTTTTGTACCATACCTCTATGATCCTTGTGTTGCAAGCAGGATTATAAGAGGTATAAGAGACATACAATCACATGGCAAATGGACAATCTAAAATCAACACTTGAAGATGCAAAATCAATGATGAATTTAAAAAATAGTTAGATATAAAAGATGGAGACAACAAACTTGGAAGAGCACGTTCAGTATGGTTGGAATATACAATGATCTTGGTATGACATTGGATGATACCGCCACAATTGCGATTGAAATTTATTATGCAAGACCATGTGAATAACATAGCTAAAGTCCTTGGAATACGTAATTATTTTAGATGAGTGAAGAAGCTTAAAAGATATCAAATTTAAGACAGATGTATTTCATAAATTTGTATTAAGGTATAATTTTCAAGTAAACGAGCGAGGCCTGACATTCATTCTACCAGCCATTATATATTCATGTACCAGGGCGATACTACCACATCTAAACAATTGGATGAAGTTTAAATAGATGCATATAGTTTTGAAAACAACCAAACAGGATACATTAACGTTGGAAGCAAACAACTATGAAACGGTAGAATGGAGTTTGGATGCGACCTTTTGCGTCCATAATGATTACAAGAGTCACATTGGACAATTGGGAAAGGAGGTCTTCAATCTATGTTGACAAGACAGAGAATCATTTCAAGAAATTCAACAGAGACAGAACGTATCTCCATGGATGATAGTGTTGCTTATGTCGTGGATGCAAGATAATTGAAAATACAATTTACAGAGAAAATTAAAGTGCAATGAAAATCGAAGTTCTCGGAAAGATAAATTCAGGAAATAAAATAATACTTGAAAATTAAGTCTATAATTGATTGAAAGAAAAGAGATTGAAGTTACTCTTCCCAAGGTAGCAGACAATATTACCCAAACCGATAACAGGATTAAGTTTGATTGAGAAGAGTGTCCTGTATTACCGTTAAAGGATTGAGTGAGGTATACGGTACAGTACCAGCAAAAGAAAAATTAAAAATAAGAATTGTATCTTAGATGACCAAAATGGACAGCTTGAAAGCATTGTCATTTCGATTCTTTAGCGTGCCTTGACGACATTTACCGGGTGACAAGTCAAATATCGTCGTATTCGATTTAGTCAGGTGTGACTATCCAACAATGTAAGACTCGAAATCCCTGTTTCAATAAGGTTTTCATTCACATTTTCAAGTGCGATTCAGCCCTGTCTCGTCTTTTCTCTCTGTCTCCGTCAAATCATAAAAAGAGTAACGTCAAAGATCAAGCATCATGTCTTGTATCGCAATTCTTCTTCTCACCTCAGCATGCTTAGGAAGTGCTCAAATTCGTGGAAATTCTCATGAAGGGCATTTTCAGGTTAAGAATCGCAAT
>CAAAJI010000127.1:47530-82003 GCA_900642245.1 Fragilaria radians | reverse complement strand
AGCGGGTCGACTGGAGGATCTGATGATGATTCTTTTCCAACACAGGCCCCGGTTCAAGGTCCAACTGGGAACGAGCCATCTTCTGGAAATGAAGATAGCCCAACTTCAGAAAGTCAGCCAACAGTTCCTGCTGCTAATCCAACCGCTTCCCCAGTATCTGTACCAATCTCCACAAGTGGACCTGTTTCTGTAGCTCCAATCTTACCACCAACTTCAGAAGGCCCCATTGGAGCGCCGACTGGAGTACCTGAAGATGACTCTTCTCCAAATCAGGCTCCAGCTCAAGGACCGACTGGAAATGAACCATCTTCTGGAAATGAAGATAGTCCAACTTCAGAAAGTCAGCCGACTGTTCCTGCTTCTGATCCAACCGATACCCCAGTATCTGTACCAACCTCCACAAATTGCCCTGTTTCTGTAGCACCAATCACACCACAGACTCCAGATGCCCCGATTGGCGCCTCACCATCCGCGCCTTCAGAGCCAAGCTCAAACGAGGCTCCTAGTAATGTTTCACCAGTAACTTTTCCGTTTGCTTCGCCAACAAAATCAGATGACTCTACAGATTATGATGATGATGGTGCATCTACTACAGATGACAGTTTAAACTTTTGGAACTGGTGGCAGTAATGCCAATTCAAACCCGGAATACCGTTATGCCTTTGAGATGTTTTGTTCTTTACAATGTTTTGGCTAACAGAGTAGATTTTAACAATCCATACTTTAATCAGATTTTTACAATGGAAATGTGACCAACGGTTGAATTCACATTTTTTTTATTCTTTAACATCAATCCATGTCAGCAGACTCAAACCAGAAGCTTGACAGCATAATGGAGTTTTTTTATATATTCTGATGTATTTTGGTCAAAACTGCATTATGCTGTCAATTTTCTTGTTTGAGTCTGCTGATATGGATACTTCAGAATATATTTTAATATAGATTCCATATTGAGATCATCAATTATTACTCACAAAATTGTGTCTGGCTTGAGTTGGTTTTTATTCTAGGAATCTCCCAAGAATACAAAGATCTAGATTCAATCCAAATTGGGTGCAACCTATTTTGTTTCTTTATTTTTTGCTCTTCATCTAGGCATATACTACAGCAAAATTTGTACCACTTCATATATCATTAATTTTAATTGATTTCAACCCTGACATTTTATTCATTCCGCAGGAAATGCTATTACTTTTCAATCTTACTTTTAGAGCATTGTGCTGCTTAGGTAATTAACTCATGCACTTGTAGGGTAGAGAGCTAAATATCTTCGTTTCGTACCATGATCTTCTATTTTGCAGCAATTGAATAATATTTTTTCCCAATATCATTTCAAATATAATTATTTAGAGACTTCACTTTGGAGTTCATTGATTACTTTAATTCAGGAATTGCATTTTTTACTACAATAACCTGCGTCATATACAAGATAACATTTTTATGTTTTCTCTTTCAATTTTTTCACGATGAGATTAATTTTCATCTCTAACTCTTGGCTATATATGTTCAAACGATTGCATTGTAATTTCGTGGATGAGCGACAGAACTTAAGTGAGCTTGCCTTATTCTTTTGCAACCAGTTAACGAGGCTAAGAGAAAAGACGCAACTAGCTTTCTTAACATCGTTTCTTGAACTTTACAGGATATTTAATTGAATCATCTCACGGCATATATATATCCAATTGACATTGCGGATTATGGAGCGGCTTCATGCAATACGATCATCTTCCCGTTACGATATATGAATGAGCGCCAATTAAAGTCAAGTCTCTGGATATCTTAAGTATTCAATTGTTTTGATGTAAATGCTCCTTACATGATTTAAATACTAAGATACTTTTTGAAAAATGAAGAGACTTAAAGGATTGCTTGCATCAATACTATCTTATCACTTTCAGGAAAACATTTTTTCTTTGATGCCCAGAATGGTATTTGTTTGAATCATGAAAAATGGATGGTTTGGGTCTCCCTTTACTCCTTTACTTGGTTACAGCCTCTGCCGTGACAAACATTCATGACAGTATAGTATGTTTTCAATTCCTTCTACAGTGGAAGCGTCTAGTTTCTCACTAGACCGGAAGCTCACTTCTCACTTTGCTCTAGGTACGAAAGACCATGTTAAGGAACGACAGCTGATATCATGATCAAAATCATCGCTTTTTTGTATATATTTGTGTGCTAAACTAGTGATCGTTGAATGTGTTATAAAAATGACTTTTGAAATGTGGTTTAGTGGATATATAACGTCGTTTCATAAGCTTCTTGTCATTTTTTGTCTCTCTCTCGATCTTGTTGTTATACTTCCTTCTCCTTCCTTCTAACATATTCCAATATTCTCTTTCCTGGAATTTTAATACTACTGCATTGATTTGTTGAATAGTCGGAAGTAATTTTTTCACGTTTCCATTTCCATAAATCAAAATGTCCTCGTATGTACCCAAGAAAGATGTTGACGGTGGCGAGGATGGTGCTGCTGCAGCCGAACAAGTAGTTCATCGTATCCGTATTACCTTGACCTCTCGAAATGTCAAGAATATTGAAAAGGTATGTGCGGATTTAAAACGTGGTGCGAAGGAACGTGATTTACATGTGGCTGGTCCAGTACGTCTCCCCACCAAACATTTGAAAATTACTACCCGTAAGGCACCCTCTGGTGAGGGTACCAATACTTGGGACAAATTTGAAATGAGAATTCATAAACGTATCCTTGATTTGCATGCACCATCCGAAGTTGTCAAGCAAATTACATCGATTAGTATTGAACCTGGTGTCGAAGTCGATGTGACGGTGAATAATCGTTAAAAAGTTTTTTACTTAAATTTGAATTGACCTTCGACAACGTATCGTATAGTATTTTTTAGATATTATGGTTATGCATTTTATCTGTAATACGGCAATGTGAGAATAAATTAACTATTCTTAATTTTGAAAAATGCCGAGGATTGATTTGAGGTTTTTGTGAGATTGATAATTAGTACATCATTGAAGAAGTGGAAACAACGATTCTCATATCTTCATTCGCTGATATAGAATCAGTATATAAATTTCGAAGTCCATAGACTCCCACCTTCTCATGCGTCCGACTATAGTGTTGTTTAGTCGGCGGCCGGTCATCATAATCCGGCATATCTGTTGCCGCCACAATTATATTTCGATCCAACCAAGTGAATCGATGTGCTCCCATATCAGTTTTGTGTTGTGATGCAATGATTGTCCGTCCAAAAACACCCGCTGGAGGCGTTGTGGTTGTGGTTGAGTTGCTACCTCGGAATTCTCCCACGGGCCATTCGGTTTGGGGATGACGTCCCCAGACAAAATTCATGGCAGCACCAAGGATACAGGGACCGCAGGTAAAGAGTGTATCAACCGTATGGCTGACACTTAGTACCGGGTTTGGACACAAGAAATCATCGTAGTCCACGGAGGTAAAGCGATTACGAATGTGGTTCACAACCCACTCAATAGTTTGAGCCAGTACGGCATGACCAGGGGCAACAGCCAACCATCCATTCCAAAGACATGATCGATGTCCAATAGTACTACCCGGTTCATCGATAGGAACAAAGAATCCAACATCAGGTTCCAAAAGAGCATCCAAATTGGCTTCCAATAATAGGTCCATGTCTGCATAGACACCTCCCTCAATCAACAATACGCAATAACGAAATAAGTCAGCCTTGAATGCACCGGGAATTATAGCATCATAAGCTTCCTTGACGGCTGGTGGAAAGTGTTCTTCCAAAAATTCCGCAGCCTTGGCATCATCGTAAAATGTGTATTCCCATCCTCGCGTTTTCCAGGATTCAATCAATCGGCTCATATTGGGGTACTTTGATTTGCTTACTGGCTCAAACCACGTTTGATGGATTTTTCTTGGAATCCATCGCATGGCACGTCCTTCTGGACTTCCAGATATGGCCATTGGAGGTGGATGGATTGTCCAGATCTGTGTAATGACTTTTGGAGGGGGCCGAATTCGACATAGGGCCCTTTTGCAGTAGCAGCCACAGGCATCGGCACATTCCGTACAGGAACTGGTGGGACGTTTCAAACATTTAGCACAACTTTTACTGGTGGGTAAACAATCATTTTGAACTAAAATGTCTAAAAAGTTTGGTGTTTCGGCCCGACTAGGAGCGACAAGACCTGTATGGCGAATTGTAATTGTAGATGTTGTACGGTGAGTCGATGTCATAGAATCACGATTCTCAAGATGAGAGTGTAACAATGATACGGGTTGAATAGCAGCCAGGACTTGATTGTCATGATGAATGACTTGGCAACAAAATTGACTCGGACAAGGTCCAGGACAAATGATTGGCAATTCAACTTTCGGCTGTGTGGATTCTTTTAGTGTTTGGTACAGTTTTTGAGATACAAGTCGAATGAATGTCAGAGCCTCCAGTGAATTCAAGGAAATTGTCTGCTGAGAAGTGTCTTGGTAACTAGTACTTGATGGTGAGAGTTCCATCAAATACTGTAGCATCTTTCGTGGTACTAGTTTTTTATGCATACGTAGAAAGGATGGATGATACGATTCTCCTGGATTGTCTACAATGACCATTACTGTATGCTTCATCCAAGGCCCAGTTTGCTTCGCATCGATTTCAGTCGCTGCTAGTTGTCCTGGATCAACAAACCACGATACAGCCTCCGAATCTTGATAGACATTCCCGTACCCTAAAAACAACATGCAATACTTCCATACTTCCAACTGATGCCAACTTGGGAAAGTTGCATATCGTTCCTTTAATTGTGGCCAACACTTTTCACCATGTGCCGATATAAATTGCAATTGATCTGCTTCGGATATCAATTGATGATGTACGTATGTCGATTCTTCCACGATGCGAGAACCTTCAGTCACATAATTACGAGGTACTGGACCAAATATTCGTATGGGTTGTCTTGGAAAATGTGGATGAGAGAGTCTAAGCCATAATCCTTCTCCAAAGGAACCTGACCTATTGAAGTAATAGGAGAATCCAATGAAACCCATCATCATTATAAGTATTGTTATTGTTGCTTTTGTTGTCATTGTTGTCACAATAATCGTCGTCGCGATTCCACCAGCTCGGAACAAATCAAAATCTGATGATCCTTTAACTGTACGAGATTTTGATCGAGAACGATGAGAGGGTGATCCCGGCCATCGATTGGAATTTGGACCCGGTAAATCGCTCCGTAGTCTTGTCATGATTGAATAGCCACAAAATTTGAATATTACCTTGTCATTGGTAACATGTGCATAATCTCCAACCCTAAGTAACAACTGTAACTGTTGTTTCCAATTATCTTTTTCCCACCCTCACTGTGTGTACCAGATTACAATTACTATCATCAGCAATCCCAGATTAGGTCTTGTATTGAAACAGGTAATTACGATAAAACACACACAAAGTTGCTTTCCCCAGGAACATGAGAAGATAAAATACTATCATACAACATGCCTTACATTTAAAATGTACACGTTCTTGTTCTTGGTACTTGATGATTAACATTAAAAAAAATCATCAATCTGTAATAATTTTTCAATGTCAGCATCTATGACAATTGAGAATGACTTTTCATATTCATTCCTTCTCAACAGCGTATCCTCATATAATTGGCAAGGGAGAGAACAATCGAAGCGCTACGTCTCGTTTGGTAATTTCCACTAGAAGAGGTACTTCATCATTAATCCCGTACCCTACCATCAAATTGGATGCATTGGATAAGGATACTGTCAAACCAGAAGCAAAGGTAATGTCTGGACAATGATAGGTTCGATTCTTCCATTCCAACCAGGATAGTTGATTACCAAATTTTATTTCAGCAGCATCCGTAAAGGGCCAACAGAATAGTCCAGATTGTGCTGCCACATGAGTTGGAGGGATTGTGGGTAGGATGGCATACCAACGACTTAGGTAACCATACGATGAATTGCGACCATCACTACGAGTTAGTTTCTTAAAGGACTTGACGTGGGCAATTCCAATCAAAAGATGCGTATAGGAAAGAATTGTTAAATTTGCAGTCAGGTCCTCATAATATGTCTTTTCTAGTGAAATACAACAGGCTGTGCCACGATTTCCAGAATACCTCCATGGACTACGCCGTAAGTGTTCTTCATCTCCCTCCAAGGCAGGATTTGGTTGATACATATCTGGTGGTATAGGATTCCAGGTATAATTTGTGGATTGGATCAGGGAGGAGGACGAAAATTCCAATTGGCCAATATAGCGACCAGTATCCTCACCCTTCCGTGCAGAAAGTGGCCATTCCTCCAAAAAGATATCACCACCCTTTTCGACCTCAACAAATTGAAAGTTCTTACCGGGATATATATTGGGGATGGTTCGAACGTCACCCAATGGAACAATTGTCAATCCTGATCCAAATAAGGGAATGACTTTATGCTTAGCTTCTTCGTCGTCATCAGTATTATCGTTATCCAATAGTATTCGAATGGGTAAGGCATAGACACTATCTGACAAAACGTAGGTTCCATTCAAATGGAAGATACGAAAGTCTACATATCCAGATTTGTAGTCATAATATCCACGCCTTGTTGGGAGTAATCCCAAATGACGATTGATATCCAACAAAACATTCGATAGAATGTTTAAATTTGTATCCAGCAATGCCAATCCCATATAATTTCGAAAGAATTCATAGGATAATCGTGTTGCTGTCGATACACGGAATGTTACCAAATACGTGGTAGCAGAAAATGGAAGTATCGTAGGATTGTAGGTATACAATGGATACCCCCCCGAGATATTAGTATTTGGAGATACCATGGCCTCTGTCACTGAGGATAACGTGGGAGACACGGATCGTAGGATTTTTGGTGCTACCTGATCAAATCCTAATCCATGATATTGTGTTTGTATCATACTATGTCGACATGCTATTCTTGGAAAAGATGGATGACATTCTTGTCGACAATCACCATGTTCCTTGGCAATTTGAAGCATTGTTCGTAACCATATGGGCCACATGATTGTTGTTGTTGTTTGGTTGGCATATACAGCCATTCGATGATTCAATTCATTTTCACATGTCCAATTTTCATGAATCAGATCCTTAATATACGTACGTCGACAACTTCGACAAATAGTGTATTTTGTTTGATTGGAAAGTTGAATGGGACGACGATGATGTCGACCATACTGTAGAGGCGGAGACGACAATACTTGAAACGGTTGTTGAGGACTATCATGAAATGGAAACGAGAGAAGGAAGGATATTTCAGAATTATATTGAGAGTACTTGGAGAGTGTCGATCGATGTGACCAAATTAGTAAGATAAGTAAGATTAGGAACGTATAGAGTAAGAGAAATCGAATTCGTGTCATAACATTGGCAAGATTTTTACAATTTTATTCACCAAGATGCTCTTCGCACTAGCCAGAATTTTGGGATTAACTGTCATTTTTTCAACGGCCAACGAAAAGTCCACCTTGTAAATATGAATCTTTATCCTTATTTTTATCCTTAAATCACTCTGCCAAAACATCCTCATCTGACCAAAGAAGGAACTCAGATTGTCACAAAAGTTCCTCTTCCAAACTACGGTATAAAAAGGTTGTGTTTATATCCAATTAGTCCCCACTCATCTTGAACACCATTTTCTCTAATTCTCTCCACAACAACAAAGCAATACAACCTTTTTTGGCTCACTCAATTCCATCCAAGATTCTGAGATTTTTCTCCAGTTTTATTCTTATCGACTTCTTCATCTATCCCTCTTTTCTCAAGCTTTCCCAACATTCAAGTTACAAAGTTCTTTTTTACTTCTGGGTAATTACCGCTAGAAGCGATACTGATATTGAGCAATGATTAATCTTTAACTTGTTCTCCTCACAATCTAATATTCTTCTGTCGCTACGCTTAAACGACATTACATTTATGTAGGTAATGCATTCTATCATTCATGTTATAAGCTAGTTTTACCAGTACATTATTGATGAATGCATCTCAGTCAACTGTGGAAAAGTTAATTTGACTCTGAACATTTCGGTTAATTAACAAAGTGGAGGGAAACCTTGAAATTGTCTGTTTCACCACGGAAAACAGGTGAATGACAAGAAAAGCTGATAGAAGTTTCTTTATGCATTATTGATTAACGTGACTCTCTATTCTCCAAATGGCGAAGTCAGCTTGTGGTGACTAAGCATCTCAACCATCGGCCCTCACACAGGGAATTATACATGTAAGGCAAAATTAAACGCCAAGGTCAACCAATCAAGGGCGAAAACTTTGTCAACTTTACTGTTAAAGTTGCACTACTAGTTGCCCATAAATCGCTCAATTCTAAATACATCTATGATGTATTTGCTTCGACGTTTTGGTTGCACAGTAATACGATTGATAGGTTCTTTCACTCCTCCCGTGAGTCGTATCTTCACCCAGTTGGATGTCTTGTAGTTTGCTTCATAAGCCCACTTGTGAGAATCTCCACAAAGATAAAGGATGGGTATCGTTGATGGGAAATCATTGCGAAGAAATGAAACAAAGGGATTGATAAAATCACTATGAGCCGGTCCTGGCTCTGCATGTCCGAACAAAATCACTGAATCAACAGACTCCTTATAGGCCATCATCAAATATGTTATCCAGTTCAATTGATCGACATGACGATTGTGCCATTCTTTCTCATCGTGAACAAAGCCTCCCACAAAGTTCATACCAAAGTAGATTGCTCGTTTATGAATGAAATAGAAAACTTCAGGCCTTTCTGGCATTCGATGTACTTGAAATTGCGGCGTCCAGTATTTCTTTTCATATCCAACAAATGATTTCCTCCACAACGCCAATGCAACTTCGGGATCAGTGTAACAGTCATTGAATTCATTATCGCCAACGATCATGAGCACAGGCACGGGTGATAACTTCATAATTGAGTCTACGTGATCAAGAGCTTTCTGATCGCAAGGAGTAAATCCTCGTTTTATATCCC
Organism: Fragilaria radians; assembly: GCA_900642245.1. Classification (NCBI taxonomy): domain Eukaryota; phylum Bacillariophyta; class Fragilariophyceae; order Fragilariales; family Fragilariaceae; genus Fragilaria; species Fragilaria radians. The sequence continues at coordinate 73,059 of CAAAJI010000127.1, read as the reverse complement.
CCAAGTGAATCAAGAAGTCTACATTTGCATCAAGCTTCGGGAGACGTGATGCCAGCGTTTTGCCATCCTTTTTGGTATATGGTACGTCTGCAATGGCCCAAAACAACGTTGTCGAATTCTTGGATGCTAGTGACTTTGGTTTTCTCGTAGGTACCTTTCGTAAAGGGTTAGGAGCAGAACTAGCAGTCACCCTGGAGAATTGGCATTTATCGATGCATTCATGATGCACCAACACCAAACACCAAAGCAAAAGTTTCCAATTCATCTATCTACAATTTTCGTCAACAATTTTAAAAATAAGTGAAAAAAAGGCACAATTCACGATTAAGTCTTGGTAAGCTCTTCGTATCGACAGGTTTCTTAGTCACACATAATATCTTAGACAAAGATTCACAACTTCCTATGCTACCAAATTATTTCAATTTTCTCGCAACGAAAAAATACTTCTCCTAGGGTTCCTTGAAACCATTGAAATGTCACAGAATTTTGAAATTCATTCTCAATCAACTATCCCTTTTAACGTCTTTTCGCTAAAGCATGCAAACATATTTTTTCCGCTTTGAAGCATGAATTTTTTGCCATAATTCCGGAGAGTGATGGCTTGTTTGATTTTTGATGTAGTTTGCATTTTGTTTGCCAAGGTATTATGTTACCCTTTCCAAACGTACAGGCGTGGCAGGTAGGAATTGAACTGGTTAGCAACCTTTTTGTTAGGTCCTATAACTTTGCCAGTTGTAGAAGTCTAATAGGCTACAAGAATAATTCTAGTGTTGGGGATACCTTAACTTTTTCGTTATCTTCAGTTTTTTCAATGGTGTATTATACGCTAAAATTGTTTGATGGTCTTCAACAACTTTGGGAATAATTCAAGCCTTAAATCTCTTTGATTGATTCATATATTCTCTAACTGACTTTTGATAAATCCTCTTTCTTTTATTACAAACCTCTTGCATGTCCACTTTATCTTTGCTTGTTGTTTTAAATTACTTATTTGATGCAGCCTTTAATGGCTCTGTATTTCCTTTAAACACCATAAAAAGTGCCCCTTGGTTTGTTTGCTCTCTCTCTGCTTCAAGTTTAATATGTGTTATAAACTTATCAATCTTGTTGATGGCATATAAGTATTTCGCATTGGTCACAGATTCTTCATGTTGTGAATTAACCATATTGTGATGGATGTCAGATTTCTGTCAAATTTTGTAATGTTTTTGAAGTCTCTTTGCCTCCTAATCCTCTAACCCTTTGAATTACAGCAGTTCTTCCGTTTATAATGCCTTTCCACCAAAATACTTGCTGTTTGCACAGAAACGATTTTGATAGAAGTCATCTTTTTTGAGGTCCGCAGCTACGGTTCCTTTTGGTATTTCACCTTACTTGTTACCACTCTATGCGTTGACCGACATGACGCTTGAGGTCCGCAACTAAGGCTCCTTTTGGTACTTCTCCTTACTTGTTTACCACTCTAGGCGTTGACCGGCATGATCATTTGAAAAAAAAAGATAGATCATGTGAGCTTCCTTACCTTTTTCTTGGGATAAGCTAATCTAATCTTGACTTGCATAATGTTGAACAATATTTTATGCGCTCTCCTATTGGGGCCAACTTCTCTAATTCGATTCACGAAGAATGTAAATCAGGCGACGCACAAAAGTAATTCAGTGATCTGGTGAGCTGGTAATTGCGTTTTGGGGGGATCTTAGCACAAGGAAAAAGTCTAAGCAAAAAGTTTGAGAGTAATGTAGACAATAAATACAGGAAAGTTTGCAAACAGCAAATAGACAAAATGTTTTGAAATTTGTTCTGGAATTCCATATTTTATGATGCTAGAAATGCTTAACTTGGAAGTTCTATGTCAAAATATTCATACATATTTGGAAATACTTCAGTTAATGATTACCTTTGAGGTTTTGGAATTTCCTGGTGAATATGTTTTCCATACGATTGGAATTAAGAAATCACTTCATCACAGGCATGAAGCAACGATAGAAAAAAAGACAAAAAAATCTAGAAGATCGCAATGCCATAATGAAAAAAGAATAGTACACACGCTAGGAAGTCAATGATAAAGATGAAAGAAAGAAAGATGTTTTGCAAGATGAGAACAATACAGGGAAAGTAAGACAAACAATGCCGCTTCCAGTAATTTGTATCGAAAAGAAATTGAAAAAACATGGGAATAATGAAACGGGGCATTACTGAGTTAATAGGCAAAATTCTTCAAACTTAGATAAACAAAGCTATAAAGAATATGAAGAAATCAGCAGAGTGAGAGAGCATAGAAATAATCTCAAACAGTTCTTTTTTTAAAATCATTCAACTAGTCAAGAGACAGAAGTGGAAATGAAGGTAGAGTACCAACTATTCATTTCAGCAGATATAAAGTTATAGCAATGGTGGTATATCATTTAAATCTAAGGCATTTTACGCAATACAACATGTCTAATAATAAAAAATGCAATCACATGCGGACTTACTGTATGAATTCCACTATTACGACATCGTACAAAGATTGAGGAAAAAACAAAATTGCATTAATACAAGGGTTACACCATGTTAGCACAAAGAGACATGTGTTTTACAATTGTGAATGAATTTTTGGAAATTAAAGGAAGAGAATCCATGTGATAATGCCGATAAAGATGGTAAAGAATAGAACATTCAGTTTGAATTGTGAAGATAAATCCGAGCTAAAGATCCGTTTGTTTGAAAAGCACTTCATGATGGAGTAGATTATTGTATTGTATCCACAAAAAAACTAAAATCCTCGTAAAACCTGCTACAAGAACATCCCTCATATGGGGGAAATAGTTTTTGAAGACAACAGCTACCTAGATGTTGCATAGTATGTTGTCATTTAAAAAAGGAACTAGAAGAAGGTGAGATTTTAAATGACAGATGAAAGAAAGATCTTTGCAACACGGGAAAGGAATTGGAAGCATCCTTTTTTTATGGATCATTCAACCAAGTGTGTTGATAGAGAACTTCAACATATCGCAAATGAGCAATTGTTGCAAGGCTTTTTTGAAAATCTTCTTTTCTGTGCCTTCGTCGGTTTGATTCCCACTGCTACCGCATGTCGCTTCCTATCAGTAGAGATTTGACTTGAATGAATATCATCATAATCTACAGTTTTTAGTAAAATAAGAATGAATTAACAATAGCAGTCTCAAAATTCAGCCAACATTCACCACATTAGAAGCAACACAAACGGACTGAGCATTCAACAGAGATTGCAAAGTAATTTCATACAATTGAAGACGTTTCTCAAAGTGAACGTGTACAAACGTTAGAGTGATGCGATTACTATCTTGTGTGCTGTAGAGTAATGCAATTACTATCTTGTAGATTGGCATTTCAAACCGTGTAGAAAATCAACACAAGAAATGAGCAAGTTTACAGGGGAAACTCATTGACACACCGACCAGAGAGCAAATAGAATACACGTGAATAAGTACCATGAGGCCCTTGGATACCAGGTTTCTATAGGAAAACCATTAGAATTTCAAGAGAAAGTAATTGAGAGATGCAACAAAAACATTCGCCATATGTTTAAATTAAATAAAATTAACTGTACAGAAATAAAAAGTTAGCTTTGGCCCTAAAGACTTTTGGGTTCAAGGGGAATATGTCGCATCCGTACTTGATTTTTAACAACATTAAGATGGAGATGTGTTTGTTGGAACTTATGTGAATGATTGCTTGTTGTTGGTAAAGAAGATCTGGAGGACTCTTGCAATGCCAAAGCTTACAGTGGTTTGACCAGAAAAGAACTCAGAACTTATTGATGCGGAATTACAAAAGCGTTATTGTTCTGGTGTCGGTATGCTATCAGTAATGCTGTAAGAGAATTATGAAATGTATGGATGGTGCAAACCTTGGGACATAGGTTATCCATTAGGGATATTAGATATCCAATATTGCTTATTCAGTAATCACAACTTTCATCTTCAACTTTAGTTTGCTTTTTTTCATTTCCTTGCTCAACTCAATGAAAGACTCTCAAATTCATCTCTGGATGCCCTGACTTGGATAAAAGAAATGCAAGTCAAAGGATCTTATGATTTAGGTTGGGGGTAAGAAAAAAAAGAGTAAGGAAAAAAGTGAATGGAGAAGAGAAATTTTCAAATTCAGTGCAAGGATAGTACATAAATGCACTGATCAACTATCACGGCTTGCCACCTATGTTACAGTATTCATCTCGTTTCTCTAGCTCGACTAATGAACTGAATGAAAAAAATTGAAGAGCAATTGTGAGCAATGATTTAGGTTGTACAAAAATAGTCCAAATGTAAATTCAGTCACTCCTGATTCACACTTTAGTTAATCTTGTCTACAAAGTCCGACTCAACAGCCTCCATCATCTTACGGATTATCCTGTCACCCTCCAATTAAGTGAGATTGGAATTATAGTCATCTGATCCACAGAACTTAATCATAAGTTTCTGAAACGATATTTCCGAAGCATTTTATTCATCAGAATATCTATTAAAATGCCCTTAGAATACTTGGCACGACTTCAATTGTATTAGTCTGACAACTGGTGCAAACTTTTCATCTTTAACTTATTTTTATACATTGAAAAATGTCCTACACCAGGTTTACGGATAAATATATTTGTTTGTACTGATCTTCTTACCTAGTTACCTCAACGGATTTCACACATTTACGACTTCATGCGTTGACTTCTATAAATCTATCACGACTTAATGCGTTGACTTCAATAGCATACGTTTCAGTCGAGGATTAATTCAGTCACGCCTGATTCACGTTTTCGCCAATTTTTAGTCCGCTTCATGTCAAGAAATGCTGACTATTTTGGTGTCATCACCAGAAATAATTGGTTTTCTTCTTCCTGGGCCTATATTTTGAATGCAATTTTATTCTTTTGCAGACACAACTTAGCCTAAATCGATTCGCACAAAAGTATTTTGATTTGATTTATTCACTCTTCGCGGAAAAGTTGCAAGTTCGCAAAACGAATTTGATTCTACATAAAACTTATTACAGAGGTATAAACCAAAATACAAAGAATGAAAAGCTCATTGGATTCGCTACTAACTGAAGACGAAATTCAGCCGATTGACATCTTGTGCGGACGCGACAAACTTTGCTACAATCATATTGGTAAGCAGATTGGATACACTTCATAGCGACTTCATCTTGCATATGATTAACAAAGTTTCTCATACACGAATATCAGGAAATCGACGCCTCCGATTTTTAGTCGCGTTCAATTTAGAGCGATACAAATCGTCAACGACTCGAAAAGCCAAAGGAAAGGTCGTGCATTCAATCCTCAAGCAAATAGAAATCATTGGGGGGCGATTCCTTGAGAGACATCAAGTCAATGCTGAATTTTGGCTACCAGCTCCAAAGAAAATTGTAAGAAAGAAGATTTCACATGCTTTGCGGAATAAAAATCCCCTTCCTGAATTGAATCTAGCCAAACCCATGCTGAAGATATTGACAAATAACCTTTCTAGGGAGTGCAGCCTTCAAACGGAGCATATCTTCAACGAAATAAACGCTACACTTCTCCGTGCGGTAATACCCGAAGGAGAGTGCTTCAATGATCAATATGTTGAAGATATACTGATGGATGAGCTTGAGGGATTTATCAACAGCTTTAAAACTGAACATGATTGTTGCCTTCTTCAGGTCTTTGACGAGCATGAAGAGGAATTGACAAGATCGAATTCCCTCTTTCAGTTGTACACAAAATCGAGTTTTAAGCCCAACATCAATAAATGCAATTTTAAGAATGAAAAGATGATTCACCATGATGAAGCAGTTCATCTAGCATCTGAATGTGCCCTAAATAATGTTCCAAGGAAACCAAGTCACAAGGGTTGTTCTTTAGAATTTGACAACGAAATATGTGATCCCTCTGATAAAGGTTTTCGACTTTTGGAGAGACTCCCTCACATTAACTTTGAAAGCACCATTCTCACCTTGAATGATGAAACGTTAAGTGTAGCAGAAGATTTACCAAAGGACTTTACAGAGGCAGAATTTGAATGTCTTGTCGCATCGCTAGATCATTTTACCAATGATTGACGAGCTGCATGTGTTTGTTTTGTGATTGAAAAATATGAAATCATCTTTCTCTTCTTACCGAGCTACATTTGTTTGTTCTGTGATTGAAATATATGAAATGTTCTTTCTCTTCTTACCATTTTTCATAGATAGGGTAGGAAATTTATAAACTTTATATTTGTATTGCTATGTTTCTTATGTACAATTAGTCACACATACTTGCTATGATATGATAGTATCTTGTGACTAATGTTTGAAATGAAATCAGATATATCTATCCAGGGATGAAACAAAACGCTTATGGTACGAAGCACAGAGCTATCAAGGAAAAGGATATCCTCATTTTGTGTTCTCTACAAAAAGGACTCTTTATTGTATGCACCCTATGATGGATGCAAACGTTATCAGATTTTTGTCTTTGCTTAATGAGTTGTGTACTTCCAACTGATACTTTTTACACCGCCTATCAACTAAAAAGGTAAAGAATTCCAATGAAAAAGTTTCAGATTCGTGCGATGCTATCCCAGGAATAATGATAACTTGGTTGCAAGGAAAACAACATCATTGGTAATAGCACAAGTTGGAATAATGATTGTGAGACATCCTTGACAAATTGATGATTCAAAATATTACTTCACAAATAGTCAAATCAATTTCTCAATAAGATACAAGGTTTCAAGAATTCATTTGACAGCCACGTGGTTGAAGAGAATAAACACCCGCACAGTAGGGGGGAACTCTCACAACTGAAATACTATTACCCCCCTTTGGTTTGGCGGACGGATTTGCAATTATTCTGATTCTAAAAAGTGAATACATAAAGTTGAGGACATCAATTTTAGCATCATTGTGGGTAACGGCAAAAGCATGACGGCAAATAGGGATAGAAGTCTGAAGTGCAATTTCGCTCAAGCTGATGGCTCTGGTTTGAATATCACTATTCAAGAAGTAAGGTATTTTCTCGAATTGTGAGATGATGTGTTCAGCATCTCCAAGGCATTGAAAAATAGTTTCAATTTGAGCAATATGGGCTAATCAATTTGTTTACCGAAAGGATCAGTTTCCGTTTCATTTGAGAGGGTCATTCAGAATACAAATGGATTTGTCTCAGGCATTTAGACCATCTGTGTATGCAGTATTAAAAAGTAGCTTCAAAACAGATGCCTCCAAGACCATCCTGGATTAAGCCAATATTGCTCTTTTAGGTGGAAATATTCAATTTGAACTCTCCACTTTCGATCTAGATCGGAATCATGATGATCAAAAAGATTCAGAAAAAGTGGAGAGTTGATGTTATTCTCTACATTATCTATAGCCCAATTCTGAGGAATGAGGAAATAATTTGAGCAGTGATCAGATGCATCATTTTGATCGCATATGACCCTGAACTCAAAATGCGGAAATCAAAATTTTAATAAATGTTGTGTCGGCTAAAATGTTCAATAATCGATTATGATCGTTCTTTTTTATCCAATTTCTGGCACACAAAGGCTTAGCTTTTAAACTTGTCAACATTTTTTGGCACAATGTATGACAATATCGTGTCCTTAGCATGGCTGACGAGAGTGCATTCCATTCATATTCTGATGAAAGCTGTTAACACTATGACTAAATTGAAAATAGAATAAATGCTTTGCAAATCTATTACAACGTCGAAAATAGATTTTCATAATTCCTAAATCATATGTTTCATTTAAGGGATATTGTGCTTCCATTCTCCCTAGAACTTACAAATCTAACGATTATGGTAACACAGGAAAAGGAGCAGAGTTCTACTCTACAGTGGTGACATATGACAACAATAATGATAAAATAGTAATGTAAACAAAATAACAATAACAAAAAAATGAAAACTATGAAAAAGAACAAGTTTAAGTTATCAAGAATTGATTGATTTAAGGGTATATTTGATTGCCTTTTGGCCTTTTCTAGATTCTGGGTCTGATGTGTTGGGAAGATAGCTGAAATCCTATTGATCTCGTTATATCAACCAGGTAAAAAGTCATTGTTTGATTTAACCATTTATTTACTTACCTAAATTTACTTTCGAATATCCATTTAGTAATATATTTTCAATAGAGCTGGTTTATCTTGCACAACAGCAAATCACTGAAACTTCTCAAAACCCTTTGATCTTCTTCATATGAAAATCTTTAGATTATAGATTGGTTCAATGATTATCACAGATCACACAAAAGTAACAATCGTTGTGATTCATTATTCTACCGAAAGCATCATTGAATGTAGTTATCAATTGCTCCAGTGAGAAGTTCCTCATTTGTCATATCTTTGCCAAACTCATTGTCAGCAATTGTCCTGCTGCCTTTTCTATGGTTGACCAAGGAGTAGGCGTGTTGTACTTTAAGACTTCAGAATCTGATGAGTGTATTTCCAAAATGCAGTCTTTTTCAATTTTTGTGAAAGAATCTAAGCAAATATGGCAATGAGTTCTCTAAAAGTGCGAATGTTTGTTGATATTCAATGTTTCGCTGTTTTCACTGTTACATTTATCTTTTTTGCTCCTTAATGCCATTTAGTTCGAAGTAAGTACTTTAGGCTAATCAATAGTATGCGAAATGAAGCTTTCCTTACTTTGCATCTCATACAATAAAGTCCTTTGTTGCTTGTGCAAGGTGCCAATTTTTCATCATCAATGCTGCTGGCAATAGCTTTACCAAAGTGTGAATCAGTATTTACAAAGATTGAATTCTTGATATTAGTCTTCTGGACAGTATTTGCATAAATCCTAATGGCGCAGATTTTCCGTTTACGTCATGTATCAGTGGGTCAAATGGATCATAAAAGTACAATGATTGTCTTGTGAGACTTTGTCAATATCTTCACTGGAAGACTTTTAGTAGTGGGACTTAAGGAAATGCTGTGATCCTGAGTGTCAATGACTTGCTGGTAAAGCTTGTCTGCCATCTGATCAATAAATGAAGATGGGTTCCATGGAGAATCATCTTGTATGACCGCTTCAAGTTATATACCTGATACAATATTCAAGCATGAACAAACCTACAGGAAATGAATTCCTTCTGAAACAAAATGCAAGACCACAAGAGGCTGATCTGACTTGTCTCATTTTTCAACAAAATCTAAGGGAAGATGCTGCTAGTGTGGAAAATTAGGCAATCTTTAAGCTAATGGTTTAGAATGAAAAGAAAACAGCAATCTCTTCAGCACTAGGCAATCTGCTTTTAAAATTGACCATACATTGAGCAAGATCCTGAGGAATTGTAAGGACATGACCGTCCTTGCTATCCTTTATAATTATTTGTTGTGCTCCTACATGTCTATGATAAATGGAATCAATTACTATGCCAAATTCTCTCTATATGGTAACTCTGATAATAATGAATGAACGGATGATTCATTTTTTTACGTTCATGTTAAAACAATAATTTTTCCATTAGGTAAATCGAGGGCAGTCATAGCACTGACAATTAGAAGATTCCATTTAATGGCAGTTCATGATCAAACCTAACCACATTTGCTCTTCTTGAGTTGTGGATTGAAAGTTCTTTCCATCCTTTGCCTAAAACGCAAGTATCAGCACCACCACCAAAAATGCTGATATGATATCTTTCTGGTAGGAAAAGAAGATGCATGCCCTTATTATGCAAAATATGTTTTCTAGTGATACTTGTATGCACATTATTCTGGAATCAAAAGTCATAATTTGTCTCCTATGGAGATATGTAAATATTGGAAGTACTGACCGCCTCTTCAAGAGATTCATAAATAAACCCATAATCATGCTCTGTACCATCTTGAACTTCTTCCTCACCTTCCACAGTACTTTTAACTTTTGCACATTGACTTGGCATTATCATCTTCTTGTTGCTGGCGTTTTCTTTCATCTCAGCCATTTCTTTGCTTCTGCAGAAAGAACTATCCAGATTTCTGGAGGTACTTGTGCCAATCATTGCAGTTTTTGAGGATGTTGAATTGCCTATTTCTTTATGAGAACTAGTCGAGTCTTGAATTTGCAGTTCTTTGTTTAGTGCCAAAATAGTATTGGCCTTTTTTTTCTTGGTAGCACTCTTTTCTTTGATTTGTTGATCATGTCTGATGGCATGTCAGCTAAGGAAATTTCATGTTTCTGTTAATGGCATATCACTAACTAATGCTTCAAAAACTGTATCAAACATACCAATATTTTTATGTATTCTGTACCAAACAGCATTTCTTTAATTCATCATCATTCCAAACTGTTTGACCAAGTAGAACTAGTTCTATGAACGCATCTTCATATTCTCCCCCCTCCCCTTATATTGTCAATAGAAAACTTTTGTAATGATGTTTTCTAGCTTTTTAATTCTAACGTTCCTGATTAACAATATGAGGACTGCAAAGAATAAAAGGAGACATATTGTGAAGTTTGATCCCAAATAACCTCAGAATTGTTTACATTAAGAATTACTTAAGGAAACTGAAGTATGCTTACTTGAACAGTTGGATCAGACAATGTGAACAACATCAATTATTCAATGCACTAACTGGACCCTTAGGTTTGTTAATTAAAGTATCAGTACCGTTAAAACGGCCCACTGAAAATAGATCTCATTTACAAGTGCCAAAGTGTACTCAAGATTCATTGGAAATTTCAGTGATCAAGATTGAATCCTTGGAGGGATTGAATCAGTTAAGTTGAATTAAATTACACTTTTATCACCTATACCCCATTTGGATACTCTTCTACAGGCCTAACCGGTGGGTGCGTTATAAGGGTGTCCCTCTTGGCTAATACCTGATCCTAGTTGATAATCTGAGGCATCAGAATGTATAGACATAGGAGTTGATACTGTTGCAAAAACATCCTGCTAGTTGCCAAGGTTCTTAACACGATTGTCTACATTAGACATATCTGTGTTTTGTGTCCTCATGGGTATCGCAATACCATCCAACTTTAGTGGAAAATAGGATACATCCATCCTTAGTGCAATTTGTGGATCCTGTCCAATGACCATGATTATATTTGGATTGCTATGCTGTGTCATCTATAGCTCTACTTGATTTTGCAGCTTGGCACACATTCTGGGGATATCGTATTTTGTTACGCATTTTCACGTGCTGGTGGTCCAAGAGATTTCTTTTGATTGTTTCTGTGATTCAAAAAATTGATCTGGCTAACTATTTCTTTTAATACTAGCTTTAGTACACCCTGTGTCTATTAAGTCTTTATTAAGTAGAATTATTTGGCTATTTGTCATGTCTACTAAGTTTAATTGCTATTGCTACTTCTATTGCTAAGCCAGTGTTTAAGGTGTTAGTGTCAAGTGGCACAAAATTTAAAGCTGGATTTGGACCTATCTCAAAATTCATTTTATCAATGAAAACTTGCATTTCTAGTATATTTGCAAGATGCTCAATATCCTCAGACATGTCATCATCTACCTGGATGAAATTGTTTTCTTGGGGCTCATATTTGAGCTTGGCATTCTGCTCTGCTTCTGCAATTGCCTTTGTATTGGTACTATATTTGGCTTCCTCATTGCCAGTATTTTCAAGAAGTACATTTTTTTCATATCAAGGCACATCTTGATGAGAACAAGTCTTGGTATACATCACTAGTAGGTTACTCTATTTTAAATTCAATAAAGATAATTCTTTCACAACAAAATATAAGAACCGGTCTGGCCGTCGGTCGATACTCCAACAAAAGAAAATATTCTTGTACCGTTACAATAAAGGCAACAGTGCAACTTAGCTCAGAGGTCAAAGCCTCACAACATGGAAAGTGTATCGCTGCAAATTAGCTCATCAATGAAGAATCACTTAGTGCTTATTCACTTACTGTCAAAAAAACTACTCTTTCATTTGAAAATTGTTTTGATGAATTATATGCATCCATCAGAGTATAGGGATGGATGACTAATCTGCTATTTCAACCCCTCTGATTATAATGAAAATCTCTAGAACAATCATAGCATGCCCTGCTATTGCAACCCCTCGGATCATAAAGAAAATCTCTCGCGCAGTCAAGCATTCTAGGCTGATATTAAGTTTCATGTCAAGAATCGAAATTCGTTTCTTTTAGCATATCGCTTAGATCATTCTCTTTTTTATGCTTTAATGGATCATATGTAACACATTTAGCAAAATAGTGAAAGGATTGAACATAATTTAATTGGCAAATATGAATTAGTTGTATGTTAATTACAAGAATTTGCGGTATATCTCTTGAAGAGTCACAAGGAGTTGTGCTTTTCAATTTCAATCTGTACTATCATTCCACATTCGAATCATTGACTCCAGTTGACAACAATTTTAACCAGTCTGTTATATGGATTTATTATGTGTACAACAGTTATGGCTTGATTATTATGCAACCGTCCGTCAATGGCCTTACATTGTGAGCAGGCAAACGATGGATTGAACGCTACAATTTTTGTTTCTTCGATATCTTTCATGGATGGACTTGGTTATCTTGTGTTCAATAGTTTTCACCCATACCCTTTAGTACAACAAATATCAATTGAGCTAACAAAGGATGTTCTTGGTCATCAGCCAGTTGACCCAATGATTGTAGCAGCGTAACTAATCCAGATGATTTCACAGGATGACTTTCTCTAATTTGAAACATTAAAACCAAATTCTCTATAATTATGTATGAATCAACGGAAGGATAGTTTGGCTCTTTCGGTATGTGATAGATATATTTGACGATATCATCTAGAAGAAAGTTCTTATTGAATCGAGAATATTCTCCAATGATTTGATTAATACCAATAATAGATCAAGACGAATTTGCAAGTGATCGCATTTCAAATTGACCACCAACCAAAAGACGCTCATGTACGAATTTTTCAAATAAAAATCCAGCAAAGGAACTTCCTGTCTTAGTTCCATCCAACCACATTATCATCCAATATCTTGTCAAGTCGATTGTATAGCATCTGTTCAATTGATTTAGACGCTGGGTAGAGAGTAGCAAATACAGGATTGTTGTCGGGACGATAGTGCATCAAGGGATGCACAACAGTGTTTAAATCCGCATGACCAAAAAAGCAATCTCTCAGCTGATCAAAGCCATTGATTTTATTCAAGGCATTATCAATATCGCTTTTGCCACATGAAAGAAAGTAATCACTTTCAGTGAGACAATACCTTGCAGATCCACCAAACAACGCAAATCGATTAATTATCTCGTCAATATCAATATTCAGTTCCAGTTCTTCATTTGCAGCAAGAAGTTCGGAAAAATCCCAGGCTGGCATAAATAATTTACAGTGACAGCATTCTTTGCGCATGGAATCCAGCCACGAGAAGTTGGGACTAGTAAATGCAACCATCTTGACATCAATGGGACTTTGAGTAGGGGGACCATCATATAGGTGTAAATCACAGATGATATCTTTTGGCCATGATACAGCTCCTTTTCTGGGAATGATAGGATTTCCGAATATATCTCTGCATTTCTCAACAACTCCATTTGGTCGAAACAACCTACAATCCATCAATTTTTGATCGTCGCTAAAGGATGCAGTAATGACACTTTTTCCTGGATTATCTGATAGATATCTTTTGATAAAGTATAGATAAAACATTGATTTTCCAATCCCAGGTGTACCAGTGACTGAGATGAAGCGATACTCCAACTTGCCTCGTAATCTGTCCATGATTTTATCGTAATACGTATGATAACACTCACGAACATAAATTGTGTCAGCCTTATATAGAAACGTTTGTGGAGCATCACGTGGGGCTGTCATGACTTTTGCATGAGTTACAAAGCTAGACTCCTGACTAAATTCTGCATGAATTCTTGATGTTTTTCGAATGGACATGCTTTCCGTCCAATTCTCTGTATGTGTGAATAGGAAAAGATGGAAGAATAAATTCATTCACTACGACGTAAAGTGACTGTGACAGCAAGCTAGCACTTTCTTCCTCGTTTTCTTCTTCAGGATGAAATGCGGAGGCCAAAATTCCCTTGGATTTGCCCTAACCTGTAGGTAGAAATTAAAAGAAATAATAAAACAAAGTTGTAGAGATTAACAATGAATTATAAGATTAGCAAACTAGTTCCAATCTCATACTTTTAGGTGAAGCTTTGAGGGGAAGGTCGGTGGCAGGTCGATTTCCAAGAAAAATTAAAACGGAATCTCACGCTTTGTCCCTAATACGTTCCCTAATACGTTGGGAATACAACGGAAGTCGTGCATTTTCCACGACATTGAAGACTACTGGTACTATGCTTAAGTGCATAGTACGAAATCTTATGACTACTCACATTTCAAGGAGTGTAGGAAAAGTATGCTAGCTCACACTTGGAAAAAGTACAACGTAGTTGTATTTTCTGTTGCATTTTCTACCTCAAATGACGTTTCATCCGTGGTCGTCACCGTGATCAACATCTGAAAATTAGTACCAATAATGAGCAAGGAATCCATCAAACGCTACAAATCAATCTTTGATGCTTTGATGTCTTTTGTTGATGGACTCGGTGAGAGGGTAGAATACGGTAAGGAAAGGTATACTCACAAGAAGAGCAGAATTGGGTATGACGGATGATGTTGTTTGGTTGATGAACTTGAGTTGACCGCCAACAAAAATGCTTGAAATTTGGATGCCAACATTTTTAAAATATCAGTTTCATTTAATTTAAATGATTGATGATGCAGCCTAGGTAAGTATTGATAACATTTGTGAGAATGCTGATTTTTATTGTTGCCTTAAATGTGAAGCTCAATTGATAAAAAATACATAAAGAAGAGAGATGCACTTTGGAAGATGATTATGGAGAGTATGGATTCGAATGCCTTTTTATCAGCGTAGAAATTTTGCCTTATGAGCAACAGTATCAAAAGGATAGGTTTAGCACCATCACAATAGGGTGAAGAAAGCAGGGGAGATCACAATCAACAACAATTACAAGCTTCTATGCTTGTTGGGGGGTAGTCAAAGCATTTCGGACGGTGGAGATGCTGAGCATAATCTTGCAGTTATAAATGAAATCTCTGCCAGAGTATCCCTCTCTTCATTGCCACAAAATCTATTTGATTTGTGGCAAGAGGGAATAGGAAGAAGAAAGCCTGAAGGACATTTCTTTTTACTGAGCTGGTTTGCATAAAGTGTGAAGCATAAGTTTCACCACATCAAGATTTTGTGGGGTATGATTTTTCGACTCACATAACAAAGCCACACAGCCAATTCCACAAATTAATCAATCTACAAAATCTGTTGACTCAGCAAATAAGTGTTACAAGTATCATAAAAGGGGGTGAAACGATATTTAAGAATCGGAATTTGAATCCTAATTTATGATTTTAAAAACAGGGAAATTTGAGATGAAAGTCGAGATAAAGGTCAGGTTTATTCATCAAATCAGCATCCTGCAAATTTGGTTTTTCCTGCAGATAGTTTGTGGAGCATGATCTTTGTTGTTCAATGTCGTTAGTCAAATTTGTGACGTATAGTAATGTTGTGTTTAGAGCAAGTAGTAATGTTTATTAAATGCCAGACCTTGTATGTAGCCAATCCACACGGATGGAACATACAGCTGTCTACGGGTTGGATTTCGATTGTTTAATAAGTAGCCAAACAGTGAATTTCGATTGTTAAAGTTGAGTTATTAAATTCAATTACAGAAAGCGACGGTTAATGTTGAGTTAAATTTTATGACAGTAAGCGATTATTAACGTTGATTACCAAGCTAATGATGTTCAAAATTTCAATCAAATAATCGATTAAATGGAAAGTCAAAAGAAGAACAAGGTGAAGGGACTGAATGATTTGGAACTCCACTGTACCCTAGATTTAAGGATCAGGGATTTCAATAAGGATGAATTAATTGCAACACTTGGAAAGTACGCATCTGTAAAAAGTACTGTAGCCAATAAACGAGAAGGTATATTCATAATCGCCCAAGCGCTGAAAGAAAATTCATCATTGAAGTCTCTAGATCTTAGTTGCAATGAAATAGGCGATGAAGGAGCATTAGCAGTTGGCGAGGCGTTGAAGATGAATTCAACATTGAACTTACTGGACCTTGGAAGGAATGATATTCATCATGCGGGAGCATGTGCAATTGCCGAAGCGTTGAGGGAGAATTCTATTTTGACATCAATCAGTCTTTGGGGGAATTCCATTGGAAAAGAAGGAGCATACGAAATCGGCAAAGCATTGAAAGTAAATTGTTCCTTGACTTCATTAAACCTTAGTTACAATAACATTGGTGATGCGGGAGCATGTGCAATAGCCGAAGCATTGAAGGTGAATTCTTCTTTGAAATCAGTTACTCTTGTTAAAGCTTTCATAGGACAAAGTGGAGCGTTAGAAATTGAGAAGGCCTTGAAAGAAAATTCGTCATTGAAGTCGCTAGATCTTAGTTGTAATGGAATAGGCGATGAAGGAGCATCAGCAGTTGCCGAGGCGTTGAAGGTGCATTCTTCTTTGAATTTCCTTGACCTTGGAGGGAATGATATTCATCATGCGGGAGCATGTGCAATTGCCGAAGCGTTGATGGAGAATTCTATTTTGACATCAATCAGTCTTTGGGGGAATTCCTTTGGAAAAGAAGGAGCATACGAAATCGGCAAAGCATTGAAAGTAAATTCTTCCTTGACTTCATTAAACCTTATTTACAATAACATTGGTTATGCGGGAGCATTTGCAATTGCTGAAGCATTGAAGGTGAATTCTTCTTTGAAATCACTTTATCTTGTTAGAGTTTCCATAGGACTAAATGGAGTGTTAGAAATTGCAAAAGCCTTGAAGGTGAATACTTCCTTGACATCACTGAACCTTAGAAAAAATGGTATTGACGATTTGGGAGCATTCTTTTTCGCCGAAGCGTTGACAGTGAATTCATCCTTACAATCACTTGACCTTGGAATAAATGATATCGATAATGATGGGGCATCCAAAATTGCCGAGTCTTTGAAAGTGAATTCAACTTTGTCATCACTGAATCTGAGTCTTAACTGCTTTAAGAAAGATGGAGCATTAGCAATCGCCAAAGCATTGAAAGTGAATATATCTCTGAAATCTCTAAATGTTTGCTATAATGAAATTAAATTAGAGGGAGCTTGCGCAATCGTCAAAGCATTGAAATTCAATCCCTCTCTTGAACATTTGACATTTCACGAGGACGCATTCAGGGCTTGTGAAGATGAAGTTCAAGATTTTGCCGTGAACACACAGCATTGTCAGAAATGTTTACTGGTGATGCTGATTGGCGAGGATGGTGGAAGAGTTTTGGCCAACAAATATCGTATGAGATTTCCTATTGCAATTGTTAGAACATAACTTTTTCAATGTGATGGAATAGTTTTCTAAGTTAAGCCTCCTACTTGTTTGTTTATCATTTATTTGGAAAATGTATTAGAATTATCCTTTAGCAACTTAATTCTGTCTGTAGTCACATTTTGGTGTCACTTTACTTCTTGATTCTTTAGAGACGGATTTGAGCATCAACCCTAGCAATTAAATTCTGTTTACGATGTAAACCAATCAAAAACGCACTTATGTGATGTTTTTGGATTGCATCACCAGTATACTTTAATCATAGGGTTAGTTTAGTTTATGCGAGAATTAGTAAGGTTATTTGTCATATGTGAGAACAGTGATGAGAAGGCATTCTAGTTAGCAATAGAGCTAAATAATTATTTTAAAGATTACAATTATAGTGTGAAGAGGCTCTCTAACACGTTTATACGCAAGGTACACACAAGGAGTCCTTTTCTTTTGTGCTTATTGTCATTTGTTGATAAATTTATCATTTGCTTAACACCCTATTCAAGATGTCTGATTTAAGTGCTACTAGAGTTCTAATTTCTTGGGAAGAAAAGAAGAATGGCTGACCTGGAGTGAGAACTCCCTAGTCAAGTCATTCTGAAATCAAGGATTCCTTGTTCGGTAAGCTACAGATCCCAAAGACTTCAAAATAGTTGGAGGAGAAATCAGAAGAAGAAGAACCATTGACGTAAGCAACAGTAGTGGAAAAATTGCGTTTGGAATTTTAAAAAGTTGCAAGACAAAGGATTATGAAGATGGGAATGCAACCTAAGCCTGGGAGAAGCTCAAGAAGAAGTTTGATCCAGTATCTGCACCTACATTAGTGAAGACAGAGAGGATGTTCAGGGAAAGCATGCTTGGAAAGAATGAAGACCCTGAATTTTGGACTAATAATTTAGAAGACCTACTGGTAAAATTGGAAGTTATGGGCTCAAATATAATTTATGAGCAGTTTTTTATTCAAGTTTTGAACAGTATAACTAATGACTATGAGTTGCAAATGACACATGGAGAAGCGAATAGAAAATAAGGGGAATCCACTCTCCATTGACGAGCTCAAAAATACCTTAACTTGAGACGTGAAAAGCTTTCATCAAAGTCTGAGTCTACAAAGAATGATGACTATGGCAAGGAAAAGGCGCTGTTTGTAACGCAATTCAAAGACACGTGGCGAAATCGCTGAAAATTAGGTCACAAGTCAGCACAGTGTAAGTCAAAGATGGTCCCAGAAGGCAAGGAAATAATCTGCAATTCTTGTAAGACTTCAGGCCATCTTAAGTCCAACTGCTTCAAATTGTTAAGGAAGAATCAAGCTGGAAGCAGTTATGCTGGAACAAGAAATGGAATTGCAGGGTCTGCTACCAATGTAGTTTTATCTACAATGACCACACATGACGGAATTGGGATTGGTTGTCGGAGGAGATTACTGTTGGAAACGGCAACAAGATGCTCGCAAAAAATGGGAAGTATGAGATGTGAAATCCAGCCAAAAAGCGGTGAGAATTTTTTCGCCGTAACGTAAAGTATGTACTGGACCTATGGGCAAATTTGTTCAGTATCATCAAGGCTTTGAAGAATGGGTTTAATCTTGGCTATGAGGATGTCGTTATGAAGTTAATGAAAGGAAGTACGACATGATGCTTTGACAGAATTTTAAGGACCAAAAATGGTTTTGTGTCTGGAATCAAGTTGATGCCAATGATTGGTAACATTGCAACCACTGCTGTTAAGGTAAACAAGGTCAAGTCCAAGATTAACATCAACCATCTACGCAAAATTGTGGGTCACTGTGGCAAGGTTGCAACCAGGATGACTGGAAAAAGCTTTGGGTATGATGATGTGCGGGATTACAAGACTTTTGAAGCCTGCTCAGTTGCTAAGGCATGGCAAAAGAACATCAATAAGGATTGGAAGAGTAGATTCTTGTATGGCTCCAACTCCATCATTCTTGTCTTCTATAGGAGTAAGAGTAAGAAAACAGCTGCCTCACTCCTTTTCACATTTTCATTTGATTTAGCTCCTGCCTTATTTCAACCTTCAAAATAATATCACTTGGCCTGAATTTTCCATTCAACTCCTGTGCAATCCATCATGTTCTTTTACATGCACAGAACTCTATTATATTTGATGTCCTTGATATATGTCCTTGGTATTTTCCTTGATTCTTTGACAAAAAAATGAAAGTCCTAACATTGGAATTAGTAATATAAAGTATAAGTGATTGCAATGAAGAGGATTTACGGTTAACAACTAGTGATATCTAACTGCAACGAAAGCAAATGGTGAGATCAAAAAGTACTGTATCAGCATTTAGTAAAGGTAAAACTGAAAGTGAAAGAATTAAGACAAAGTAGTAATGCATTGGAATTTGGACATATCTTCTCGTTTTTTTGCTTGGCATACATATGTAGAATTAGGTATCAGTAAGCATTGTGCTTTTGACATTGGTGTTATGCCTTACATTGTTATGACAAGAGTGGCATATAGAAGGTAGAGTGACTATGTCTGATGACAAATCTCATGAATGGCTTAAGTTAAAAATCGTTCAATACGGAATGCCTTCTCGAAATGTTGTTTCCGTCTTTTGGGTTTCACTGAGATTAGGTTGATAGGTTCTTTCACACCTCCCGTTAGTACAACCTTTACTACATTGGGTACTTTATAACCCGGTTCATAGATCCACTTATGTGAATCTCCAGCTAGGAAAAGTATCGGTATACCTATTGGGAACTTGTCACGGAGAAATCCGACTAGAGGATTGATAAAATCGCTATGTGCCGAGCCCGGATTGGCTTGAGCGAAGATAACAACCGAGTCGATTTGCTTCTTATATGTTGTTAATAATGAAGTTATCCAGTTCAATTGTTCGGCATGTCGGGTATTCCATTCAGTAATATCGTGAACTAAACCTCCAACTAAGTTAAGTCCGAAGAAGATGGTTCTCTTTCGATAGAAATAAAATACTTCAGGTCTTCCTTGCATACGATGAACACGAAATCGTGGTTCCCAATACTTTGTTTCATAGTCAACAAACGTTGTTCGCCACATATCCAATGCTACCTTCGGATCAATGTCGCAATCATTGAACTCATTATCCCCAACAATCATCAGTACAGGAACTGGTGATAGTTTCATTATAGAATCTACATAGTCAAGTACTTCCTGATTGCATGGTGTTTTGCCGTTCTTTAGATCTCCCAAATGTATTAAGAAATCTACATCTGCACCAAGAGTTGGTAGTTGAGATGCAAGTGTTTGGCCATCCTCAAATGTGTATGGGACATCCGCAACTGCCCAAAACGTTGTTGTTCGATTAGGTGTCGTCGAATTTTGAAATAATTGTCTCTCATTCCAGTCAACAACAGCAGCAGCATGACCAAATTTAGGATCCATATCATAGAGTACTGCAACTACAATCGACGACAAGATATGCCATGAGAATCTCATGTGCAAAATATCACGATAACGAACGTATCGTCCTCAGGAACTTCTATGTGACATTATGCAAACATCGGAATATATGACTATTTCTTAATTTGATTCTTGTGAAAAGAGTGTTTTTGCTCCCTAAATAATGTCTTTAACTTACCGTTTCATGTTATGTGGAACCCCCCAAAATTTGAACTGCGCGTTGTTGAGAAAAAATTGTCACAGAAAATGTTACATTGTACCAGTAACGGTCATTCCGGCTGGCAACAGTGTACGTATTTGTTACAAAATACAATTTAGTCCTTTTATCGTTGATATTGCAAAATGCAATATGCAACCATGCTCCACAACGTTTCAATCATGCTCCTTGTCATTTCAATTACTTTCTGGATTTCTTAAAAATCTTCTTTAAACTCAGAACATCTCGATTTTTATGCGCCAGTCATACCCTCCCTACAAGATCATGGTAAGATCAGGGCCTCTGAGTAAATAATTCCTAGTAAGGAAATAGTGTTATTCCCTCCAGAAATGTGTATTCTTCACTATTCCGTCATAGGAGTTACTCCTTTTGATTCAAGGATGGGCAAGAATTACTCATTTCAGTTTCAAGGGAATAGTTTGGAATATATTCCTTTGGACACGCCGCAAGAGACAGCATTATAACATTGCAAGAAGCGTCAGAAAATAAGTTTTCTCTTTTATTTCATTGATACAGAAGGAGAAAATGAAGCTGTGTTAGGTGAATTGAAGGAAGAGTATTGGAATTGAGAGGTCCAAAACGAGAGTGAGACCGTTGGGATGAGAAAAAGTAGCAATACAGTAATCACTAAAATTAAGATAGACTTATTTTTAACCTATTGTTCTACTTATATAATCACTAATATTTAGAAATACTTATATGTAACCAATTTTTGTACATTTTAGCCTAGACAATAGTAGAAGACGATTCCTTCAAAGGAAGAGAGTTGGATTGCTTTCATATTGTGTTCAATAGGGAGTGAATCTGCTCCAACATTTGTGGTGTAACCGTCTTTTTTTACTCATAAATCGAAGAATGTTGTTGCCAAATATTTCGCGGAAGGTGAAGATCATGTATAGTCATGTAATTGCAAGAAGACTAGAAAGAAAGGTAGAGGATGGGGAAACTTGATGTATCATATTCAGCGTGAACACTAAGATTCATTGAAGGAACTTTTGCAGGTAGGATACCATTTTATTTCATTGGGTGGAATGGATTGTGAAAGATGTACTACCATTCAACTTTTGTGAAAAGGCATGAGTAAGAAAGTATACGCAAATGCAACTAATTGTTATTGAAAGTCTCATGAAAGGTGGGCTTAAATTAACAATGTATGCGGAACAAAAAAACCAAGGAATCACTGGTACCCACTTCTCAACCATATTTGCAATATGGCCTGATATACATCAAGCCTCTGGATACTCTCAAGCTTTTCTATCATTTGCTCCACTATCCGGTGAAGAACATCTAGATGCTCAATCTCACAAAGAATCCATGTATGGGATTCTCCAGCTTTATGGAAAAAATCATAAAATTGTTGCTAGTATTATTGGAGATAACTGTTCCACAAGTTGCAGTCTTGCAAAGCTGACAAATGTTTTCTTTTTTGGATGTGCTAGCCATAGACTGAACCTTGGGGTGAAAACTATTTTGCCATCATTTTCCCTGTTAATTGATACAAGCTGCACTTCGTAATCACATACTTCTATTACCGCTTTTATGCAATGCAACTCACTGGTCAGCCAAAAGAGAAATGGAATGCAGGTACTTTGAACCTCTCTAATTTAAATCAGTTTCATATACCAGATGAGCTTCAGTTGTCTCCAGCAGAAAACTGGTCTGGCATTACACTTCCAAAATCCTGGATGACCTAAAAACCATAATAAAGACATTCCAGGATGAAGATTTGCATACGTTTATGATTAGGGATTATCTAGATTGTGCAGTTTAGTATATTCAGAGCTAGAGCAGCATTGCAGACTAACAAGTCAAATTGTAGAAGATCGAATTTGAATCTGCTGTTGTGAAGATCTAGCAATGACAGCAGAGAGGGGAAGTGTTTGCTCTCACCAAAAAGGAAGTGCAGAGTGTCCGTCATCTGTGACAAATTGGCATACACAGTGATCATGAACCTGATGAGCCCAATACCAATACTTTGGCATTACCAGAGCTTCAAGATGCTTTTCAAACAATCAAGAAGAGAAAATAGTCAAACTCCATGAAGCTAAAAGTTTATTGACTTAAGTTTCATTTGCCTACAAGCAACATATGTGCATGACAATTTAGTGCTTCTGGATTTGCTTTCACACATTTGTGGGATGCAGCAGTTTTTCAGCATAAAATGTGATTTGTTCTACAATAAGTTATTCTGTGATTCAATAATATGAGGAATTATTCATTCCCTAAGGGTGGGACCAAATAATAAGTATTACTTAAATGTCTAATACTATAATAAATTAGGAACTTTTATTTCGGAGGGCCTGGGTAAGATAGGAATGGCGGAAAATAATCGTAGAGCCACATCACGCTTGCTAAGCACTGCTAGGACAGAAAAATGATCGTTTATACCATACGTAACAATGAGCTGAGATGAATTGGATAATGATGTTGTCATTCCAGATGGATAGGTAATATCAGGACACGCGTACGTTTTATTCTTCCATTGGAGCCAAGATGTCTTGACGGTGATGGCATCGGATGGCATTCCTGCATCCGCATCTCCATGTGGCCAACAAAACAAACCAGATTGTGCTGCAACATGAATTGGTGGTATGGTGGGTAAGATAGCGTAGAAACGACTCAAATATCCATGAGTCGTCCAAGGACGATCATTGCGAGCTAGCTCTTTGAACGACTTGACATGTGCAATCCCCACTAGAATATGAGAAAAGGATAGAATTGTTGTGTTTAGAGTCAAGTCCGAGTAATATTCTCGTTCTATGCGTACGCAGCATGCCGTTCCACGATTACCAGAGTACCTCCATGGACTTTTCTGTATATGAACTTCATCTCCCTCCAATGGAGGTGACGGATTATGCAACCCAAGAGGTTGGAGACTTGCATTGAAACGTACTGCGGTTGCGATCGAGGGATGAAATTCCAATTGACTTATGCGACGGCCAGTATCTTGACCTTTCCGCGCAGATAATGGCCATTCTTCTATAAATACAGCTCCTCCCGATTCGACTTCAATAAATTGAAAATTTTTCCCAGGATACAAATCGTGGATACCATACATTTCGCCTGTCAAAATTCGAATGCCTGAACCAAAATAGGGTGGCATTTCCGTCTTATAGGCCGAATTAGTGTAATCCGTAATATTGATTGGCGATTCATTATTCGATTCTACCAAAATTCGAAGCGGTAGCACTCGAGTTCTGTCAGATAAGATAAAGGTCCCATTCACGAAAAAGAGTCGAAAATCATCAAAGCCACGAGAATAATCATCATATCCGCGAGTATTTGCGATCAACCCCAAAAATCGATTGATATGAAACATCACATTATGTTGAACTTGAAGATTTTTGTCAAGAATAGCAATGATTAGGTAGTTTCGATAGGCCGGCTTGGGAATAAGAAACTCTGTTGAGACTCGAAAGGACACGACATAAGAATCTGAGGTATATGGTAATATTGTTGGATTATAGGCAAATAGATGATATCCATTAGATATATTGTGTGCCATGGCTTCAGCCAATGCGGAGAGTTTCGGAGACACAGCATGGCGCAAGATTGGAGCTAGATCATCAAATCCTAATCCATGATTCACTGTCTTGATCATACCCTGCCGACATGCCATACGAGGATACATTGGATGACATTCTTGTCGACAATCACCATGCTTTTTGGCTAGCTGATGCATTGTCTGTAACCAAAATGGCCATTCATTGGGTAGAGATTTCATCCTATGACGAAGTTCCATTTCACAAGTTCGATTGGTCGCTTCAATCTTGGTTCGTTGACAACTTCGACATATCTCTATCATGGTCGTTGTATTAATCATCATTCGAGAATGGTGGCGACGCCTTTGTTTTACTGTGGCATTCGACAGACCGCCATCTGGTATATTCTGAAATCTGGATTCATGGTCAGTTGGAGAATAATTGTTGGATATGTAAATTAATGCTACCGAATGTAGAGATTGAAATCGAGTAAAAAGTAAGGGTAGCAAGCACAAAAGAGAAATGACGCGACAACTAGAAGAACGTCGTTTCATGCAGACCAATTTTTTACGTTTGGCATAACATAAACGGAAAATGCATTTTCGTGTAAAAAATTACGATTGTATACAAAAATTTAATTCGTAGTTAGATGGTTTGTGATTGGAAGGATATATTCCAATGATCCAAGCTATATAAAGTTCTAATGAAATTACATAGTAAGCACAATTATCATAGGAGCAAATGAGTAATCAACAAGATGAAAAACAGCTTTCCTTATGGAATTCATGTATAGCAATGTTACACACTTACAATTTAACTCAATACTTCAGCATGTATTTGTGAGGTTTGATCATTTCAAAAATGTAAATATACACATAAAATGATTTGTTACATGTTCATGTGCGAAACATTTATAATGTATAAGTGACAATACTCAAATTGGAAATTGGCATGAGCCCGTGTAATATTGAGATAAGAGGCATAGAGGAGACCATTCACTGGAACATTCAAGAGTTCCACCCCAAAAAGCCTGAGCAGCCTGTTTCAAATCATACATTATTCTGTCAAGACTAAATTCCTGTGTAATATTGTAGTAATTTTTGAACCCATGTGGAACCTTCAAAACTAGTACTTCTCGA
>CAAAJI010000127.1:0-20350 GCA_900642245.1 Fragilaria radians | reverse complement strand
AGATGCCCTCGTCTAGCAACTGTCTGTATGGAGTAAGTGTTCATTGAGATTGTAAATTCCCTCCATCTTAGTATTTCCTAATTCTTGCATTCCAAGTTTCATTTGCCCCAAAAATTGTGCTGGACGTGGCAAGTGTGATTATTCCAAGGCCATTCCAAAGTGTATATGCAATGATCGTCAAGATTCCAGTCCATTTTGTGGAGACTCTCCTCGTTTCAAAGACTAATTTAACTATCAGAGCATATCAAGACCATCTAGTCGTCCCACTATCTCTCATCATGAAAGAAAACGGTTGAAAAGTTTTGATAATTGATTAACACTTACACATATGCTAAACGTTTTCCAAATAAATGTTAAACACACATGTAGGAAGTTTAACTTAGAAAAGTATCCAATCAAGTTGAAAACAATCTGTTCCAACAATTGCAATAGGAAATCTCATACGATATTTGTTGGCCAATACTCGTGCACCATCGTCGCCAATAAGCATCACCAGTAAATATTTCTGACAGTGCTGTGTGTTGACGGCAAAATCTTGAACTTCATCTTCACAAGCCCTGAATAAGTCCTCGTGAAATGTCAAATATTCAAGAGAGGGATTGAATTTCAATGCTTTGACGATTGCGCAAGCTCCCTCTAATTTAATTTCATTATAGCAAACATTTAGAGATTTCAGAGATATATTCACTTTCAATGCTTTGGCGATTGCTGATGCTCCGTCTTTCTTAAAACAGTTAAGACTCAGATTCAGTGATGACAAAGTTGAATTCACTTTCAAAGACTCGGCAATTTTGGATGCCCCATCATTATCGATATCATTTATTGCAAGGTCAAGTGATTCTAAGGATGAATTCACTTTCAACGCCTCGGCAAATGCGAATGCTCCCTCGACGTCAATACCATTTTTTCTAAGGTTCATTGATGTCAAGGAAGAATTCACCTTCAAGGCGTTCGCAATTTCTAATACTCCATTTAGTCCCATGGAAACGTTAACAAGATTTAGTGATTTCAAAGAAGAATTCACCTTCAATGCTTCGGCAATGGCAAATGCTCCCTTGTCGTCAATGTCATTGTAACTAAGGTTTAATGAAGTTAAGGAATAATTCACATTCAAAGCTTTGCCGATTTTGTATGCTCCTTCTTTTCCAAAGGAATTCTTCAAAAGACAAATTGATGTCAAAAATAAATTCACTCGCAACGCTTCGGCAATTGCAGATGCTCCCTCATTGTTAATTGCATTGTTGTTAAGGTTTAGTGATATCAATGAAGCATTCACTTTTAACGCGTCAGCAAGAACCGATGCTCCCCCTCTCTCAATATCATTATAATGAAGATCTAGCCACATCAAAATTGTATTCACTTTCAATGCATCGGCGAGTACAGTTATTCCCTCACTTCCAAAACAATTATTTGCCAGATTTAGTGATTTCAAACCTGAATTACTTTTCAACACCTCGGCGATTCTGGATATTCCCACATCTTTGATATTATTTTCTGCAAGATCCAAGGAAATCAGGGAAGAATTAATCTTCAACATTTCAGCAACTTTGGTTGCTCCTGCATCGTGAATGTAATTGTCGTTAAGGTCTATTGATGATAGGGTAAAATTTACCTTTAACGCTTCGGCAATTGCACATGCTCCCGCATGATGAATCTCATTGCTTCCAAGTTCCAGTAAATTCAAACTTGAATTCTCTTTCAATGCTTCGGCGATTGCGTATGCTCCCTCATCGTCAATATAATTGTCGTTCAAATGTATTGATTTCAAACAAGAATTCACCTTCAACGCCTCGGAAACTGCTGATGCTCCTTCATCGTCTATTTCATTGGAACTAAGATCTAGAGACTTCAATGATGAATTTTCTTTCAGCGCTTGGGCGATTATGAATAGTTCTTCTTTTTCAGCTAGAGTACATTTTACAGATGCGTACTTTGCAAGAGTTGCAATTAATTCATCCTGATTGAAATCCCTGATCCTTAAATCTAGGGCACAGTGGACTTCCAAATCATTCAGTCCCCTCACCTCGCTCTTGACTTTACTTTCCATCTAGTCGGGTTTTTTGTTGCATTGCGAAGCCTACTGTCATAAAATTACTTCTACCAAATGGACTGCTAATAATGTGCATCAATTTCGTTTGTTTTTAAATCCCTATCTTCTTTATTATTGGAATGCACCCAAATCAAATATCATGCTCATCAAAAGATATCGATTGTGCTTGAAACATATCAACTTCCTCACTATATCTGCTGACAGACGGTTACTAAATTTTGAAACAATGTTTGTAGCAAGCATAATGTAAATCGAAAATCCTTGTCACAGACTGATTTTGTAGTCTACGGGAGTCAATCAATCATTCGAATGTGAAATGATGGTGAGGAAAAAATGAGACATTAATTATTGGAATTGAAAAATAAAGTTTCTACATAAGACATACCACAAATTCCTACAGTTAACATAAAGCTAATTCATTCTTCTAAGGAGATTATGGTTCATCCATTCACTATTTTCTCTATATGTATTATTACAAGTGTTCCAATATAGCATATAGTGAATAATCTGAGAAATGTTTAAAGACACGAATTTCGATTCTTGAAAATAGTGCCCTAAATTAGCATGACAATATTGGCTTTTCTATTCATGCTTGACTGTTCTAGAGAATTTCTTTATAATCAGAAGGATTGCAATAACAGATATATCATGCATCCTTATCAATTGCTTACATTCAGTTTATGAGTCATGGATTGAAGGCTATATAGTGGATCATTAAAAGCACAAAGAGGCAAATGAATGAATGGGGATTTGGATAGTAAGTCAGTAGCAATACACTACTGTCATAATACTTGAAAAGCCATTTGCATTGAATGCAAATTTTCTTTTGAAGATAGTGGCAAGGTGAAAGAAGTTGATGTAAACCGGACACTATGATTCTTTCTTTTTGTAAGTGCAACTAAAATTTGGAATATCCAATATGGAAGGCTTTGATCTCTAAGCTAAGTTGCACTGTTGTTTTAGTTGGAACGTCAAAAGAATGTTGCTGCTGTTGAGAGGTGTTTTCAAATGATCGTTGTAAATCAAGAAGGGGAAACGGCCGACGGCCAGATCAGATGTTGTTTCAAAGAAATAGCAGTAAGTTTCTAAAGTATTACGTCACAACATTTCATAGTAATTTAACCCAAGTACCACTACTAGTGATGAATGTGACCGCAAACCAAGACTTGTTTCAACAAAGTGTGTCTCGATCAGACAAAAATGTGCCTTTGGTAGTCATCACAAATCAAATTTTCATAATTTACCATGACTTTGATCAGTCTATTACTTTCCCTCCCTTTAGTATCAGCTAGTAAAGTAAATGTTGGCATCCCAAGAGGTAGGTATATCCTGGTTGATTATGGGAGAGAACATCCTTTGACACGCCTACAAGAAGATTTCTCGAAGGAGAGACGCCTTTCGGATTTCGATCACAAATATGAGCCAATCCGAATCCATTTGCGATTGAGCGACATCAACCCTGAAACCTATACCCATTTAAAAACTTCTGGTATCGCTCCTTCGGTAGAAGCGACGAATGCGCTGATTCAAAACGTTATAATTCCAGCAACCAAATATCTAGAGAACACGGTACGAGTTGTTCGAGCTGTCAGTCTACTTTCCATGTCCTTGGAAAGACCCTTCCTCTACGAATTGAATTGCTTCACGAGAAATCTAACTGCTTCCAAAGACATTATTCGACGAGGTGGTCTGCGCGTTTCAAATACAGATTTGGTGGTTAACGTACGAGCGCATGAGAACGGATATCCCAATGCTCAAAACTGTTTGTACGACCAATTCGACCGAACTACTTTTGGTAAGTGACATGAAAGAAGTCTACGCCATGTAGAAAAAAGCTTACACGGATTATGCTTCTTTGTTAGGTTCTGTTGATTTGACGACAGATGTTTACGATGATCTAATGGAGGAGAATATTTCATCGAACGCTGTACAGAATTGGTATAGGATAATGCTCCATGAATTACTACACATTCTTGGAATCACGGCGTATAGCTTTGCATATTGGTATGATTCAGATACAGGTCAGCCCCGTTCTCCTCGACCTTTATTACACAACGGAGGTTGTGGATATATGACCCCGTCCAATTCTACAGTTCGAATATCTCCGGCAACAAGTCGAGGTCCAAGACATTATGAAATTGTGACTCCAATGGTAAAGGCGGATAGTTGAAGCTCAGTTCAATTGCTCCAATCGTGATTTTGGGGGCCGTCTGGAAAACTTTGGTGCTTGCTTTGGAACGCACTTTGACTCGGTAAGGAATGTGTTGGTTTCTATGTAACACATGTCAATTTTTTCACTTCTCCCTCATCCTGCAACAGCGGTGGTTCCAATCAGAAATTATGAGCGATGGTCAGCAGATATCATTTCGTGATATATCCCCTCTGTCATTGGCTGTCTTGGAAGATACTGGCTGGTATCTTGTCAATTACAAGAAAGTGAATGATTCACCGATGGGTCGAGGGGCTAGTTGTGAATTTCTTTTCCAAGATTGCCTTGACACAAATGCAGTCATATCACCTTTCGGTGATCAAATATTCTGTAATTATAATAAGTTTGTTGGATGTTCACCAGATCTCAAAACCAAAGCAATCTGTTCCTTGCGAAATTTAACTCACATGTACGGTGAAAAGGTTCCAAAGGAATTCAACTATTTTGATAATGCGGTAAGTGCCCTGAATTTACTTGGAGATGTGGTACCTGATTTTGATAACTCTATATTTCTTTTCCAGGCGATAGGATCTATCTTAATGGAATCTACAGATTTCTGTCCGCTTTATGCAAGATATTCAGGAACGTTCAACGATCATTATTCTTTCAATTGCACAGATTCATCGCAAACAGAAACAGCGATGCAGCTTGAAGTTTTCGGACCAGAAAGTAAGTGTGTTGAAAGCTCAATACCAAATTCGAGGTTCAATTATAACATGTCTGATTGCAAGGAGCTCTATGGCTGTCCTTCATTTCCGATGCAATTCAATGTTCCACTTTGCCTTAATGTTAGATGCAATCTTGCATTAGAAGCTGTTGAAATACAAATTGGAGAGGGTACGAAAATTTGTAAGTTCGATGGACAAAAGGTGGAAATCCCGAAGTTCCCCGGAGCATTCATTAGATGCCCTCGTCTAGCCTCGGTCTGTATGGAGTAAGTCTTGATTGAGGTCGCAAATTTCCTCCATCTTAGTATTTCCTAACCTTTGCAAATCCAAGGTTCATTTGCCCCAAAAATTGCGCTGGACGTGGCAAATGCGACTATTCTAAGGCCATTCCAACGTGTATATGCAATGAGCGTCAAGATTCCAGTCCATTTTGTGGCAACTCTCCTCGCTTAGATGACCAATTTGATTTCCAAAACGCAACAAGACCATCAACTCATCCCACTATGCTGCCATCAACACACTTGCCATTGTTTACACTCACACCAAGTAATGGAAAGAGCCACACCAATACGACACCCACTCCAACAATTACACCAGTGGCTAGCGTAACTGTGGATGGAACTCTTTTGATGGACTTCAACGCCTCCGAATACTCTGGCGAAATATTGGGTTTCGAGAAAATTGCATTGTCTACTGTCCTATATATTGGAATTTCTTTGAGTTTTATTTGGTGTTGATGGCCGTCGAATGAATTCTTCTTGACATGGCAAAGGTTCTCTTATGATCTCGTCGTAATTGGATATGAGTTCGTTGAAGGTAGAATTCTTGTTTTCTAATTATTTTGAGTCAAAATTAAATGATAAACCAACAGAAATTTTTTGTCAAAATTTAAATTTCATAGGGTTAGACTCCCATCAATAGCATATGAACAATTTAGCCTGCACCACAAATAGGATGGAGATAGTTTTGCGCGTTCTAAAGCAAGCATTGTCTTTAAATCTTATCTCAAAACAAGGTTTTTGATAAATGTTTCCTTTCCCACAGAACAGTTAATTCTAATCTGTTGGATTTGGAGTCAAATGTCCTTTTGCATCATGTCTCGAAAGCTTGCGGAACTTATCTTGACAGTGACACTATTTAGCAATGAATCTACTTTTAGACACCCAGTATAGCTGATCTAGGAATTGAATAGACGTCATCAAAAAATGAAATGAATCCTAAAGGAAACGGTATATACTACTGTAAATTAAAATATTTATCTGGATGCTGACATATCTCGAAATTGAATCAAAGTCATATACCTCATTTCCATCAATATATTGATCTAGCTTTCCTCAAAGGATCACTTATTTTCTATTGAAATATTGGCTGACAAGAGAAAACAGCGAGAGGAAATTGTTGTTGATGGCACATGTGGAACTTAAAAAAATACTAACGATTATATCACTTGAAGTTAGAGTTGTCATTTTCACTGAACTCCTAAAACTTGTCCCTAAAAGATCTAAAAGCAGGTAGTCCATTGCACAATCCTAAACGTAGACAACAAATTCAATATCTACAAATGGAGTTTTATAGGTTCAAAACGTTACTTTAAAGTCAAACTTTATTGCCAATAGCAAAATTCCAGGCCTTTGCGGTTTTATGGTGTACTTGCTGTCTTTTATACTCCTTGCAAATCCACATGAGAAAAGTATTTGTGACGTTTCAATCATAAACTTTTTATCATTTCTTGATCAGAGTGAATTGAAGTGATATGCATGATTTACTTTGAGCTCACTCTAGGTATTGCTTGTTAAAGATTGAGAGAGCATCTCTGAAACAGAAGATTACAAGCTTTTACGGTGTAGTCATAAATTAATCCCTCCTTGATTTTCTTCCTTGTATTTGTTAATCTGTGTGTATTCCTTCGGTGACACCTTTTGTGACATCAAGTAAAGCTCCAGAACCAATAGCTCAAATCATTCTATCTGTTCCTTTTTTAGCACCAGTTCCACTGTTTTCTTCTGTAAACATTTCGTCTTGATATGAGTATCTGTTGTAAGATGATGACTCTGTTCAAGCTGCAATAATCCAGGGCACCAAATGTTTTTATCTTAACAATGCCTGCAAAGACTGAACGGATAATGAAGTGGACTCCAAAAATCTTCAATCAATCAGACTGAAAACGTGATGTTTTTTAATTGTTCATCAGACCTTCCGGCGAACCAAGAATTTACAAAATTGAATTAGCTATATCCCTAGCCTTTTTAGGCTCGTATAATTTCTCGTTTAGTTTAGTCGTGGTAGTTTCCCTCTCTCGGTGGCTCTCTGTGACGTGTCTGGATCCATGAGTGGTATTCCCATGATTGTTTCTATCGCCTTAGGAATTATTCTTGCGAATGTTATGCCAGTTCCTTGGTATGGAAAGGTCATTACGTTTGAGTCTAAGCCTCAATGGGTTGATATCCAACCAAATACTTCCATTTACATTCAAGGCAAGTGTTGAAGGAAGCACCATGGGGAGGGTCTACGAACTTTACAGCAGCTGTAGACTTGATTCTTCGACAAGCTTTGGCGGTAAAGAAGCCTAAGAAGTGCGTCCCTGAAATGTTGTTTTGTTTCACTGATATGCAGTTTGACGAAGCGAGTGAAGAAAACTCGTTTGGCACAAAAAAACTCAAGAGAAAGTTTCGAAATCGTGGTCTCATCATGCCCAAACTTATTCTATGGAATCTACGAGCCAGTGGTACCAATACATTTGCCGTAGATAAGGATACACCAGGGGTTGGTATACTCTCTGGATTTTCCCAATCCACATTTAAGGCATTTATGTCAGGGTGTAACTTTGAGCTGTTGACACCAATTTACCTTCTCAAGGAAAGTCTTCACGTCGCCCGATATGATGCGATTGCTGCTTGCGCTAAGTAACATTGTATGTTCGGAAAAAAGTGCAATATCATTATATCATTCTACCCACTCGTGTGGCCATAATCTCGACAGGATGCTCTGCCATCTGATCTGTATTCTTGACATCTGAAGATTGACACAATAGATCCAAGATTAGTTTTTGTTGTCTAAATTCCTAGCTCATAATTTTTGCATTTTTGTAAACCAACCTTAATTATCACTCTGTATCCTGCATAATGAATTCACATAGCTTCAACTTTCTAACGTAGCACAATAATATAAATAGCATTGTTCATTAACAAGTTTTCTAAGCTCATTCCGTGCAAGTTCACAGGTTTTGAAGTCCATGTGACTGAAAATCCAATTTGGCAAGCACCAATGCCATCACACTAAGAAAACGTCTCATATCTACTTTGTGGAATGCCTCTGCAAAATGTGTTGTCAAAAATTCCTGGTAATCATCAGGAATGGAACAACACAACCTTTGATTAGGCACTACAAGCGTTTGTCCTTAATTACTGTAGTTCAACTGCAAGGAAGGAACAAAAAGGATTTATGAAAAGACACTTGGGACTCCCAGTGGCCAAATGACTGCAACACTCCTAATTACAATCCAGCAGTTTCATTGGAACTTAACATATTTACAGGGAACAGGTAATCAAGTTCATGCGGATGATATCCAAGAAATGGTTTATGATGCATTACCCAATTACATACACATGATTATTGCAACATCTGATTGTAAGTGGGACATGGATGCTGAGGTTGGTGCATACCTTTATTGCCTACTTGATCACATGAATCTTCCACACAGAACAAAAGCCTCCTAAGACCTTGAAGCAACTGCGCTCACCCTTAGGGCTTATTAATTACTATCGCGAAATGTGGAAGTGACGATCACACATATTAGCTCCTTTCATGGAACTTACAAAAGTCCTAAGGGAGGAAAATAATTAATTTAAATGGGAAAAGGCCCAAGATGATGCCTTTCAACAATATAAAGAAATTAATTGAAAAAGTACTATGATATGTTTTCACACATCAATAAAGTCTTTGAAATTCATACAGGTGCATATGATTAGCATTTTAGATGCAACACCAGCACATATTGTGTCTGGACAAGATTTGTTCTTTGCTTTATCATTTACGTCAAATTTTAAGGATTTCATGAATAAAAAACAAAAGCTTCTGATCGAAATGTACAGTTTGAAGAAAAAAGAAATAAATATGACTGAAAAGTTAATGATGACCTACCTTGATTAGGATCAAGAAGTAAATCCCTAACACAATAGGTTGTAAGCAATAACAGGTTAATAAAAAAATGTTAAACTAAGAGATGTGTGTGTGTACCGGTATATGGAGACATCCTGTACCGTTAGTACATAGTAAATAGTAGTAGGATTAACTTATCCATATATTTACTCATCTGCCTATGGATAGTTACAATTAAACCATCCTATTCTGTATTAACCACAACTTTTCTATGATAAACTTAGTGAGGCATAACTATTGCTTATAAATGGAGAGTATTGCTATACGACCGGATCTAAAGTAAGACGGTTATAACTATGATCTAAATAAAGATCTAAATTAGAAGACAACTCTCTATTTATAAAGAGTTGAAGGTCTAAACTAACCTATCCTTATGGACAACAAACTTGTCCTTATGGACAAGGTTGAAGCAACTTATCTTAACAGGTGGGAAGAAGCTTAGAGCAAGATTGCGAATCTTCAAGTTTAATCACGAACATCTCTTGAGAACATCTCTTCAGAGAAGTTTCAAGATTAACCAAGACTAACAGAACAACAAAAAAATAGGATATATTTTATCTGTGTCTACTTTTTATATCTCACCGTAGAGTACTTTGGTCACACTTTGTTACAGAGTAACTAGAAAGATTAAAAAGATGGCATTATGTAAGTTTACTAAATCTATGATTGGCTTGCCTCCAGCGGTATGTGAAAACCCCCCTATTCCCTTCATTTCCAAGGCGCACAAGTTGGAGAATCCCGAAGAGAGCGCAGACAAGACCGAGTTCATCAGTTTTTTATGGACAGGAACAACCAGGCTACTATTGACTGACTCCAAATTTAAAGTCATAAAATGAATGTCATTTTAAGACTTTGCTGTTGCTGTTGCTGTTGCTGTTGCTGTTGCTGTTGCCTGAGCCTGAAAGGTTCATGCCATTCTCCAGTTGCTTTTCTTTCATCAATTGCTTTTGGAAGGATCTAAATCTCAAAAAGCATAGTGTGACTGCCATGGCTGCCTTAACCTGTAGGCAAGTGTAGAGATCTAAGTGAAACAAAATGAAAAAATAGAATTAATCAATCCAAGAAAAGGCACGGGAGTTAAGTTTGGTGAAAGATTAGTATCAAAAGCAGGATCAACGACTGAAATTGGAAAAGACAGATTCCTTATGTTGCTTGCTGGACGAGTTGAAGGGCGTGGTCTAGAGACTTTTTAATATGCGAAGAATGCATATAATGAGGTAGTAAACATCATTGTATATTCTCACAATTTCTCAATGGACATGGTTGTGAAAGAGTTTTTCTTCAATCCTACCCACAGAACACAAACGTTGAAGCCTTTGATGATTTTGAAATGCGGATATAGCACTTGCTTGATTGGTTGTGCAATCACTCTTGACTTCAAATTTCTACAAAAAATAGTTATCTGATTTGGATATTGCACAGACCTTAAGATTCTTACCGGATCAGGCCTTCTAATGATGGCACTTGAAACTTGTAATGCCTCCTCATCTCATGATATTGATGGAACCAACAAGTTATTTATTCCTCTTACTCTTGATGACTATCCTGGAGAAAATATTTCAAACTTTGCAACAGAAGCTATTAGATTAATGAAGATTATGTAAGAAGAGAATACGCTTCCAGTAGGTTCAAAAACATCTTGTGAAAAGGTTAATTGCAAGATCTTTCGTATTTAGATTTCTTGAAGTCAATGGAATTTAAATACCGGGTCATGGATCAACTTACACTTTCCAAGGATCATGATTATGTAACTCTGGGACCCATTGCACTTCTATCAACCCTCCAACATGCTCATGGACAATTGATTGCAACTTATTATTTTATGATACACTAAAGCAAGGTTTACTTGAAAGTGGGTGGAATCAAAGTCAAATTGATCCCTTTTTCTTTATGAATCCTGGAATGATTTGTGTTGTTGAGTTGATGACACAATTGTTGGAGTGCTTGTCATCACCAACATCAATTAAGATATAGAATAGAGTCTCTTGGCATAACTGAGAGAACAAAAAACCATAATCTAACTTTGCAAAATGCAGGGGTGCTTAGTGATTCTCTGGGTATTCGAATCCAACAAGTTGATAAACTCAGATTCAAATTCACGCAGCTCAGATTAATTGAGAAATTCTTTCACACCATGTATTTATGGGAGTGCAACTGGTGCAACGCTCCCGCAACAACAGATCCACTAAATCTGGACCTTCATCGTTCAGTATTCAAAGAAGATTGGAATTATGATTCGGTGATTGGCATGATGATGTATCTTGCCAATAATACTTGTCCCAACATAGCCTATGCAGTTCATCAGGAAGCTAGGTTTACCCATCAATCTTGACATTCACATGCTGTAGGAGTGAAGCGGATTGCAAGATATTTGAAGCAAGCAAAGCATGAAGGTATGCTATATGTCCACAGATGTCCCTCATAGTAGATTGCTATGTTGATGCGGAATGTGCAGGTTCTTTTTCAATTGCAAATATGCAAGATCCTGTGTCAGCTAAATCTTGAACCGGGTATGTGATTATTTATTGAGGAGCCCTTTCCTTTGGACGCCTAAGATGCAAACACAAATTGCCCTAGTACATTGCTCCGAATCAGGCTATGCACGACTTGATAACAATTTGAGAAGTATTAAAGGCAATAATGACAATGGTATTCAGAGTTTACAAAACCATATACACATTCAAAATCCGTCGATGACACCAAAATGTTGAAAAGAAATGTAATATCCTGCATCTACGGTGTTGAAAACAATGATACCTTTTTAAAATGTGGTCCTCTTACTCCTCCCACTAAGCATATTTACATCATTTATCCATTCATGCGCGTCTATATATGACGAGGCATCCTTGAAAAAATATGTTGGGTTGTGATTGGAACCTGCCTCCTTGGCAAAAAGGATACGTTCACAAGGATACCGACATCCACAGACGAGCTTTAAACGTTTGAAATTGTCATTATAGTTGTGCTGTACCTCGCCTATTAATCCTCGGGAAATTAAAGTATATAAAGCATAATATTTGGACCTTGCCGACAAATCATTCTACGAATAAATAGTAAATCAACTAGTATTCCCAGTTTCTTTCAATTATTTCCATATTTCTCCTCCCACTATTCCCCCCTAAAATGAAGCAAAAAGATCATTTAGTTGTAAGGTATTGATATGAAAATCGGGAAAATCGGTGATTGCTTCCTTGATTAAACTGAGCAGATTAAAAATGACCTCTATTTATTACTCATCGATATAGTTCAATCCAGCAGTAGTCACTCCCTTATACTTATGAATAGCAATATTCAAGTAGTCAACACGGATCTAACTGGAATACTCTTTCCCAACATATTCTTGAATCTCATTATCAAAATATCATTCACCACATCATCAACCTCGCTTTTAGGAAACAGAGTCCTCCACTAAAGATTGAAAAATATGAAGTTGAGGGTTCACACGAAATGCCTTCTTAGAAGTAACGTGCTCCATGAGTATCCTATGGAGCAAAGCCTTAGTAGCCTTAAGGAAAATCTCGTAGTAATTCTCATTGTACTTATTAGGCTTCAGAGTATAGTGAGCGAGAATTTTGGCATTGTCTTCCATAAGATGCTCCTTTACAATAGTCCGAAGCTTATTCAACTTCTCAAGCTTATGCTGTCTCTTCCCATTCTGTATTCCACCACACATTACCTGATCATTATGGAGTACGTAAGATAGTTGTTGAGGTTTTGTCATTTCTCTCTTGTCAATATTTCTATAAGTATGTGAAATAATTAACTTTTCCCCCCGCCTGTCTATCTGCCTGTGTCAACGTCGGGTCCAACGTCGGGTCCAACGTCGGGTCAGGTGGTTCCAGTCCTTGTTCCATGAGCTCTGTTCTGCTCTGCTCTTAGCACAGTCACATAATCTGTTCCTGTTGCATCAACTGCACACCCCTTGTAACTGGTGTTTGGCAACCTTTTCAATGATGCGGTTGATGATCTTCAGAAATATGTAGCGCAGACCCTGTTGAAACCACGCTTATTCTCCAGTGATAGGGTGTTTGTGTTACTTTAACAACAGTTGATCTGTCCACCTATCTCAAATGAACAGGAAATCTGTAGATACCACAGGATACATAAAATTATAATTATGATCTAACGTAAAAGCACGGTTTATCGCACTAACACTGATTATCGCACAAAGTGAATATCATCCAATCAAATATGAGTATATGTTCTGTTCTCAATTCTGATTGGTGGACAGATGAACGACCCAGAATTCCGCACAAAACAAGAAATGGGGAAGAAGAAGCACTACGATGGTGAGGAACTACAAGATGCTGTTACAATGCACAAGAATGGTGTGAAGATGTGTCATATTTTAACCAAATATCCTCATAATCCAAGAAGGACGATCTATGATTATATCAATCACAAGAAGAATGGCTTGGAAGTTCAAAAACCAGGGCCAAAGCCAATTCTTACTGAGGACATGGAGAGTGACTTACAGTCGTGGATTGTTGGAATGCAGACACAGGGATATCCAATCTCATGTCATATGTTACTTGTGAAAGCCAACAAGATCTACAGAGAGATGTACCGATGTACAAGATCAGTTGGATCTCTGACAACAAGTTGGATTCAAAAGTTTCTATCGCGACACCTGATGTTATGCTTGAGGACATCCCAAGTAGTAAAGAGGGCAAGAGCAGAGGTCAATGTCAATGGCATTCAAGGGTTCTTTTGGGAAGTTGTTCAACATGTTGTGGAGAGGCAAATTACAGCGGATCAACTGTTCAATATGGATGAGACTGCTTTTGGTCAACAAGTTCAATCCAAGAAAGT
Organism: Fragilaria radians; assembly: GCA_900642245.1. Taxonomy (NCBI): domain Eukaryota; phylum Bacillariophyta; class Fragilariophyceae; order Fragilariales; family Fragilariaceae; genus Fragilaria; species Fragilaria radians. The sequence continues at coordinate 6,453 of CAAAJI010000127.1, read as the reverse complement.
TATTGCAGTGAAGGGGTCCAAGAATTGCTGGTCCAAATCAGCAAATACATCATCTCATCTGACAGTGGTGGGATGTGGAAGTGCAAGTGGCTTTATGGTTCCTCCAACCTTTATCACTGAAGGAGCTTGTGTCAACAGAGACCTATTGGACTCATGTTGCGTGCAAGGGAGCAAGGTTACAGTGTCGACAAAAGGATTCATGACATCATCAATTTTCTTGGTTTGGTTGGATCATTTTTCAAGCAGTATTCATGCCACAGTGAAACGTCCACTTGTTCTCATCTACAATTGCTATGGAAGCCACTTCAATGAAGAAATAGTTGCAAGAGCAGTCCAATTGAAGATTATTCTTGTGCTTCTACTGTCAAATGCCACTCATATACTCCAACCACTTGATGTGGCAGTCTTCAAGCCATTCAAGACAACATTGAAACGTCATTTTGAGAGCTTCATGATTGAAAATGCAACGACAACATTCTCGAAGAAGGATATGATTCAAGTGACATCTTCAGCCTGGCTCCATGGAGTTATGGAGAAGGAACAAAACATCATTCATGGATTTAAGACAACTGGAATATGGCCTTTATCATTCCCAAACATGCAATGAAGGCTATGCCTCTTCAAGAGTGGAGGAATAGCGGCAACCAAACATCCTATTGAGTCATGGCTACAAACCAAACAGGTGATCCGCAGTGAGGTTCTATCTCTACCTCCCCAAATCAACAACACACAAAAGCGTAGGAAGACACTGGATGTTAACAATCGGCTGTTGTCATACAATCAACTTCAATCACTTAACAAATAATATATCCTTTCTCTCTTCTTTATAGTAGATTTTAGCAAGATTGCTTAAAGTGCAATTTGTGTGAAAAACTGTATCATCTCTGTAAAAAATGGAAACATAGGAAATTCTTGAAAACCGATAAAGCTCGTCATTCTGAATCAATAAAGCTGAAGCTCACTAGTATGACTTTATTGGTAGTTATTTATAGTGCCAAGCCTACTACACATCGATACCATAAGCAGTTGTAGAGATAACTGCGTTTTCCTTAGGTAACGCTTTTTGTGCGAAAACCGTGCTTTTACGTTACTTCTAATCTCGTTCTGACATAGTCGGTTCCTAGCCTTGCAATTTCAAGTTAAAAATGTGACTCAGTCGGAATAAAGAATGCTGACAAATACTCTTTTTGTCACTAGTTGAATCAGTCACGATTCCCAACACATGCCTGTGCTCCTTATGCTTTCTGCATTTAGGATCAAGAATCTAATCTTCATTATTTAAGATGAGTTTTCGGAATTTAGTGAAAAGGTTTCCTTGTAGGGGCTTTGTAAAAAAATTGGCAATCATTTCTTCAGTATGACAATGTGCAATAGTGACTTCTCCATTCTTGATTTGATCTTTTACAAAGAAATATCTTACATTGATATGTTTGGTTTGCTTGCTGCTTGATCGTTTTCCCTTATTCTCCAATAATATGGCACTTCTATTACCCTGATAAACCTTGTTTTCAGTAACAATAATACCTTGATGCTGGAGGAAATATCGCGTCCATAAAACTTGGGGGAGTACATCATGTACTCCTACTAGCTCTCCTTCTGTAGAGCTTCTGTTTGTCAATTTCTGTCTTGTAGATGTTGTGTATAAGGCTCCTTTGCCGATGATCATCACTCCACCTGTATGACTTTGCATATCCGGATGGATTGTATAGCTTGCATCTATCCACCAATTTATTTTACCAATATTATTAGTCTCAAGGGTTAGATGTAAGTCTTTTGTCTCCTGTAAATATTTCATTACTCTTGACAATTTCTTGTAATCACCATAGTCTGGTCTCTTTACTCGTGTAGATAAAAATGCAACAGCAGTATGGATATCTGGTCTTGCCCTTTTGCATAGAAATAATAGTTTAGCCACGATGAAATTTCATGGCATCATCTTCAGTTAAATACTCTGGGTCAGAGTCATTCACTTCAAACAAGTGATTTGCTGCTGGAGTTGATGCTGTTCCGTTGATGTCAGAGGGAAGGCTGTCAATTATATCATTGATGTACTCTTTCATTGTTATGATAATTTTTCCAGCATGACTGAAGTCAAGATTCATTCCCAGATAGTCGTGACTTTTACCTCTGGTAACAGACAGAGGTGCTTCTACTCCAAACGCCTCACTAAGTTTGCTGATTATATCACATACAACTTTGGGCTCCTTATGAGAGATCTTGAGATCATCCACATGCCATACAATTGTACATGTGGAACTGTTGATCACCTTGTTGCCTACACATTCATCATAGGGGTTAATTTCAAACCCCATTCCTTTTATAGTGTTTGTTAATTTTGTCCAAAATAACAATGCTGCCTTCATTGTTCCGTAGATTGCCTTTTGAAGTTTTACATATAGGACTGGCGTCTTATTATCATTTAATATAAACTTACGATAAAGTTTGGGATCAATCTGAGTTAGCAGTTCCGCCATTTTCCCATCAAATCTCATATGAACTGTGTCATCTATGTCTGCATGTAGAAAAGCGCCAGGTATATCAACCGTTGCTACATCACGACATTCGGTTGCATCAATCAGACTGGTGAGTAAAACTGATTCTAAAGCCACAGTGGGTGAGCTTGCTTCCTCTTTTTGAATATCCAAACGTTGACTTCTACCATCAGCAGAGCCACGTCCTTTGATTAACCCTGACCTCTTCTTCTTGAGAAACATTAGGTATGGGAGTGCTTTCCTTCGTTCATTCATTGTAATATCATTTTCATACATTGGTTCAATCACATGTCTGTCATGTAATTGTTTTAGTTTGTAAATCACTGCAGCAACGCCTTCATCTCCAAAGACTTGTATTCCCTTTTTTAAGCTATATTGAGTCATTGCATAGTGGTTTATTGTCATGAACAAACGTGAATAGTTTCGTGAGCGTCTTGGTCTTAGATTGTATGAGGATTCTCTAATCCCATATTTCTCATCCATTTCTGCTGTGAAATCATTTATTGCTTCTTCATCTTCAATAAATGTCATGGATACATCATCCTCTAGTGATAAATCATCTGTAATATTTTCAACTTTGTTTTCTGAATTGTTAGTGTTGTTGATTTGGAGGTTGTAGACATTCCCTTCATTATCATTGTTGCTTGTTGAATCTAGTTCTATCAGAGCATTTTCATTGTCACCTCTCAATTCCAGTTCAATTTGACCAGCATTGGTGTCAACAGTCATTGTCTCTTCATAAATATCATCAGATTCATCAGTTACAGTATTCTTTTGAGTGAAAGACTGATTTTCATTTGCCAGCTGATCAATTCGTTCTGTCACCTCACTTGGCATGGGCAACTTTGTCCAACTATACCTCTTTATCTTCCTTCCAGTTAACAAACTAAGAAAATAATAGCCTCCTTGGATGTTTCCAGTTGGACGTAGTACAATTGCTCCAATTGTTCTTGACTCCATTGAAATACTATGTTCTTCATGGGTCTGGACATAGTCGCCACATTCCAGCTGACAATGTTTATGAAAATCTATCTTCATCCCTGTCATCAGCGTTTGGGGACTGATGCTAGGTGACACTCCATGAATTGGGGGGGAAATGTTCAACCAGAATACACATCCATAAACAAGCTCAACTAGCATTTGATCAGGAATGGTTTTGAATGGTAGAGTGTTGAGTATGCTTCGGACTATTTCCTTTAATGTCCTAATCTGTCTCTCAACTTCAGGAACATGCTCATCTCAGGATGTAATGTTAACCATGACATTAATCCCATTTAGATCTTTACGCATTGATTCAAATTGTCCGTCCATGAGTAGGCATATCACTTTAAAGCCGCTGGACTCATATAACTTAAGGATGGGAATTATGGTATGTAGAATAGTGTTTGATTTCATATTTTGTATCATTTCGCAGGTGCAAAACTTGATATATCTTGACATTGTCACCAAAAATGCCATTTTATTTATAAACATGATATCCACTCCAATGGTGATATCACTGTAGTTCTCCAAGATGTGTGAGGGTATCTCATAGTCATTGATTTTTACCTGCTTAGGAGTATGCCGAACCGTTTTCCCTTTTAGTGACCCAGCATCAGGGCCAAAAATGTCTTCTGCCCTTATGACATCACTTCTTGACACTGGACAATTTGGAAAAAGGTTATTGTCTATTATATGTAGCATATGTTGTGTACTTGGCCTGCCAATTATTTGTTGAAGCCTATGAGCTAAGTACGCATGAGAGTAATCTTTATTGGTATACTTAGATGCTTTATCATCTACTGTAGTAATAAAGATTAACTCATCATTTTTTGCACTAGCCGTATCAAGGTAATATAGTCCTTGTGGAGATTGTTTGAACATCTTAATTGTCCCATCATGTTTTTCAACAGTAAATCTGTTATCAAAGTCACTAGAGAACGTCACCTTGTATACCTTCTTGCATACCTGTGAAAGTGATAGAATGTTGGCTATTCCGTTTTTATGATACCAAACATCTGCATATCCACTTAAATTGCCTACCATATCTGTGGATGCCGTTCCAGCGGTGCAGAAAATCACCATTTCATTTTTTACCTTCCTGATGTTTTTGAGCAATGATGGATTGCAAAAAACATCAATTGTAGACTGGTTGTCAAGAAGTATCCAAGAACTTGGGATGCTCTGCCTTACTGTGCTAAAGTTGACATTTCCAAGCTGATTAAAATGAAAACCAGAAGAGGAGTGTTCTGCATTAATTACCATGACATTCCCAGAAACACTCTGTTCATCTGCTACATGTGCAGTAACATTTGAAGTTTCAGTGACATCAGGCCTTACTTCAGTATTATTTTCTGGACACTCATTTGCATAGTGACCCAGTTTCTTACATTTGTGGCATGTGATCAAGCTCTTGTCTGACTTCTTCTTACTTCTGCTGTTTGTTGTGGCAAATGAAATACCATCATTTGCTCCAATGTTTGATTTAAAATTATTGTGTTTCCAATTAGATAATAAATTGTAAGCTGATTGCAATGTTTTTGGATACCCGTCATATCCCTGTAAAAAGTCATTTTGCACTTTGTCAAGCAGTTTTGGAAATCTGCCCTTATCTGAGCCAAAAATGAAGGCCACTGCTAGAGATTGTTCTTTTACATTTTGTTTTTCTTCCTTGGAGAGATTGATGATATCTTTACCATTTTTTCTTGCCACTTCTTTTAGCAATCCTGGTTCCGAACCAACTGAACCACTAATATGTTCTACAACAACAACAAGGTTCATAAAACGGTCATAGTAGGTCTGCACAGACATGTTGGAGCCTTGATAACATTGATATAGCCGTTTTTTGGCTTCATGTATGGCCTGAGGCATATATCTCTGACTTTGGTAGTTGTAAGTGATGCTTTTGATAACTTTAAGGAGTCCAATTGCATCACCAGTGGTTGAAATTCGATGAAAGGTATCAGTGGACTCTAACCTTTGCCTCATTAAGTCAGAGCATTGCCCCCAGATAAGAGAGTATGCTGTCTTAAGGTTCTCTAGAGTAGTGGTTTCTCTTTTGACATAATCATCAACTCGTTTTTCCCAAATACGAAGTTCAATCTTTGTTGCAGAGTCTTCAGGATCATCTGGCATATTTGCTGGAACATACTGCAAATTCTCAATTGCAAGTCTTGTGTCCATGCCATACTTATAGGTTCGTCCAATATATTCTGCTATTTCCTTTATTGTCTTGGTATACTGATCAGCCTGCCTCACATCTGTGCAATCATAAATGTTGCCATTCAAATCATCACAGCTTCCATTAAAATGACCTCGTCTAGGACCTTGGAGATTAGTAGGCCAACAAGGTCTATCGCAATTCCAACACGAAATTGAATCGTCACTTGGGGTTAGGTTCGGTGCTGGAGCAGCAGAGTCTGAGGTTTCAATAGCCATTTCCTTGATTTAATAATTATAATTTTATGTTGAAACCACGCTTATTCTCCAGTGATAGGGTGCTTGTGTTACTTTAACAACAGTTGATCTGTCCACCTATCTCAAATGAACGGGAAATCCATAGATACCACAGGATAGATAAAATTATAATTATGATCTACTTCTAATATCGTTCTGAAATAGTCGGTTCCTAGCCTTACATTTTCAAGTTAAAAATGTGACTCAGGCGGAACAAAGAATGCTGACAAATACTCATTTAGTCACTAGTTGAATCTGTCACGATTCCCAACAGAACAAGGTACATACGGGAGTTCATCTGTTGCTGCGTGGGGATAAGATGTAGATACCCTCGGCTTTTTCAAAACGATTGGGGACATCTTGATATCGCTTGTATGCCTCGAAAGCTCAACGTTATAATCTAGCCTAGCGAAACGTTGTCATCGTGAATCGGGAATTTTCCGTCTACCTTTAATTCAGTACTGTATCACATACCAACCACGTATTGACTCTGACACCCTTCCTTCAATTTTTCGCTTCACCACTT
>CAAAJI010000126.1:110849-136172 GCA_900642245.1 Fragilaria radians | reverse complement strand
GCTCATAATTATAATTTTATTTATACTGCTTCATCAGTTTTCCCAACTGTTAGGATAGGTTAGCTGACTGTTGTCTTGTAGACACAGATACCTCATTGTAAGAACGGTTGTGGTCTCAACATTCAATTGCTTTGTTTCGAGATTTCCATTTGAAATTCTCGAAATCGAGCCAACTCTGATGCCGTTTTTCATTTTGTCCAAAAGATGGAATTATACTAAGTATTCGTCATGATACATTTAGAGAGAATCTTCAAGCTTGGATGGGCTTATGACCAAAGTTCAAATTGCAACCAAGTATAGTTGTGAAAATTGCCCAAAAGAAATATTCAACGTCATTCCACATTTGGGTTTTAAGTAAGTCAAAATTGTATATGTTGCTAGTAGCTACAAGCTGATTTTAAGGCTGAAAAGTTAAACACGTCATCGATATTCTTCGGCACCAGTGAATGAAAAATTGGTTCTGCTTCAAGAATGTAGAATAAGGACCAGATAAAAGAGGAACAATTTTGTGGCTCATCTTTACTGATGAACAAGAAAAGTAGAATCCCTTCATCATCGTTTGGACAACACGTAGCTAGTTTCAGATTCCGCTCAAGCAGGAAGGTGAGCATCATAATAAACTTACCTTAGCATTTGACTAAGTTGAAATGTGCTGACATTTGTGAACAGAATCTAGATAAAAAACAGCATGCCGTCTGTAACGTTGTCGATGATTTCTCTACAGCGCGTGTCGCTCCAAATCTTCAAAGCCTAAGTTGCAATCGTCAACGTCCTCTTGTTACAAAAGCCGTCGGGGATGAAATTTTAGACGTTTCGTGTGACATGAATCAATCCATGTTCCCAATCGTTTTCGATCATCTCCAGGGTGTAATACGCGAGATGGAAAGTATGGCAATCCATTGTGAAAATTCAAGTGATTGTCAATCTGTTAGTTCACTGGACTCCCTCAAGTACTACAAACGTCGAGATAGTAACGGAAAAGTAGTAGAGAAAATATGACAATCCTATCAATGATCGACATCGAGGAAGATGAGGATGTAAAAAGTGTCTTTCTCTGTTATGATTTCTGTGAGTTGAGGCCTTACCTTTCAGATTATATGTGATTAATAGCTATAGAGATTTTGTCCGCTTGTTAATGCTATAAGATCCCTATTTTTTCCCAAGAAGTATAGATGAATCCATATGTCGCACCGAAGGAATGTTGCCGCCAGAATTAGGAGAATGGAAAGAAAACCAAGCACATCATCTAGGTTGAGACATTTTGCATGGCTATTCATGTTTTCAAACCTAAATAATAGCAATCATACGGTCAATGTTGTAAGTTTGACAACTACCCATCGATGGTAAATGTAACGATTGTTGAGCAAGGAGTAAATACTTGACTATACGATTATCAAGAGGAGCTATTTTGTGCAGAAATTTGCTATAAAATGTACTACAGCAAATCAAGCGGGGAATATTATTGGTTTGAAGTAGCTAAATGACAGAAAATATTTCTATGTTACCCATTAGAAAACCAAGCGCTTTCTGTGATTGAGAAGGATGGTTGCTCTTAGGAACAGCAATTATCAAAAGGAAAGAATAGAATTCCCCTAATGGGTGGTTACATATCCAGGGTTAGGTATGATCCATCCATTTCGAATTAAAGTATATACACGCATGTCTTTCTGTCTTCTTAGTGAATGTAAGAGCCTAGATTATCGGACTAATCAAGAGAGTGCTATTCCTCTAGCAAAAACTGACCAAAATAGTAAAGGACAAGATGAGAAGAAGAAACGTTACTTAATGACTAAAGCAATTTCGATTGAATGTTTAAGATGACTAAGCATTCTACACTATATCGCCCGTTCACTAGAATATAGGTCTGGTCAATTCAAAAGGTGTCGTGTGATCATTTTCAGATTAAAATAAATATACTGATGGAAAGTGTTACTTCTAGAACATGAATGATCGTGAAAATGTACAAAAGTCCCAACCCATTAAGTTCAACTTGAAGTGTGAGCCCTTACCACGCAGGTTTAAATGACTGTTAAAACGTTGGAGATGACCAAAACGCCAAGATTCCTGCACATTTTATCCATACAAATATATTTTTAGTGGCAAAAATGTTAGCTGTAGAATTCAATTATGCTAAAAAATAATGAAAAGTGCATTCTCCCAAGGTACAATTGAGTATAGATTGATTCAGATACATTGATCTACCCAGCCCTTTTAGATCAGTATACCGTTGTTGCTGTGGTTTTGTGATTTGGAATGATTAACATGATTTGGATGTTTTCATGTGGTCTCTACTATGATCACTCATTATCGTTGAGCAAAATAGCACTTTTGGATGCTTATTCTATCTGACTACCAGTCTACTTCACATTTGCTTTATATGGGCCTAATTAATGGTTTCCTATTTTATCGTGGCACTGCCAAATCAACAAACTTTTGGAGATTCTCTCACAAGATTCTTATCCTTTTGTTTCTCTCCAAGATTTGTTTCTTTTCGAATCTCTCCAAGATTCATTTCTGAATTCATTGTTTTAATTTGAATTCTCCAACACACTCCTGTTTTCCAACTGATCTTGAATGCAGCACCAAATTAAAAAATGTGCTGTAGTTGGTAGACTCATAATCTTCTGTCTGACCATCTTACACTTTTTTCCATGGCCTTTGATTGACTTGGACTTTTTTCTTGCACTTTCAATAAATTTTAATTCGACGGAAAGTTCACAGATTTTTAAAAAACACTCTGATGGAAAACTGTTTATCCTGAATTCCACGTAATCAACCAAATCAATTATACCCTGTCCATTCACGGAATGATCCAGTTTTATTCCCATATATTAGTGTATTTTTCCATTCTTTTATTTTTATATCTCCAATCTTTCAATAGGTTTATTTTACGCAAGGGAGGAATGGCCAACTTTCTTATGATTGATTTTCAAATCGTCAACATGTCAAGAGACTGTTATCTGACTCCCGTGTGCCAAAATGTTTGCCACACAAGAATAATTGGGATTCAATTCAAATCCATGGCTAGATTCTATGCTAACTGTACGACTTGAAACTTCTTCACGATTCACTTATTCTCTTTGAGGGTTTCCATTGCACAGTGGCGAGCATTAATACTTTTCATCTATTTTCTCAGTAAAAAAAATAAGTGATCACACAGTTCTTTTCTTTTCCATTGAATTCAGTGATTCATATTTAATTGGATTGAAAAGTTCTATAGTTATTTCATCTCATTTAGACTTGCTTGTCGATCTTTCTCTCCAAATTTTTAACACTTTTTCCAACTTCTCATTATACTTTGCTTCTTGCTCATCAGATTTGTCTTTCACCAATGAATTTATGTGTTTAGTTAAATTTATTTGGACTGCCTATTTGACTAATCAGGATCTCCTTGGCAGACTTGAATCTTTCAGTATAACCAAATAATGACTTGTCATCTTGCTGCTTCAAAATAAAAAATCTTCATTACATCTATAATTGTTATCACTTCATATTCATTTTCGTGATAGCTCATAGAATACTCTTCGATGCCCAGCTTAAATGGATCTTGCTTGATTACTTCGAAATCCGCACGGGCCTGAATCTTTGTCTGAAGTGCCTTGTTACACTGTTTTAAAAAATGCATAAGCTTTAAGTGATTTCAGGTGTAGATAATATATCTCTTTGAACATGGGATCAAATCTTTGCTTCATAAATTGTTCATCTTCTCTTTTTCTAGTAAAATCAACATTGATTGTTGATAATTTTAATTATGACATATAAATATCCATATCCAGTTTTTCTAACATCGTTTCCCTACTCAAATGTTTGATTAATTTCATTGATTAAATGTTTACTTTTCGCAGGAAACTGACTGGCTTGCTTGGCGGATCCAACCTAGTATACGTAGTCATCTAGTGACTTTCGTTTTGTCAACTTGTCTTTCTGAAGTTAGCCCCTGCAAGTACTTTTCTTTCTTGCAATCCTTCTACCTCCCCTACCTCATGATGCTCTTTTATTCCTATTGGTTCTTCCAGATATTTCTCTATGGGATAAGTTCCGAATATCTCTATGTATTCCAAATCTGGTTTGTGTTAAGCGACATTGCACTTGTGGATACTTATCTATCTGGCTACCAGATAACTTCACATTTGCTTTCAATAGTCCGAATGAATATTAGGTAGTATTAGATAATACATTACAACATTTTTTCTATTTTATCGTGGCATTGCCAAACCAACGAAAATGAGTCTTTCTTCCTTTCTTTCATCTTGGTATTTTGGAGATTCTCTCGCAAGATTCGTTTCCTTTTGTTTCTTCCACGATTTGTTTTCTTTTCGAATCTCTCCAAGATTCATGTCTAGATTCATTGTTTAACTTTGAATTATTCAATATTATGTGTCAATTTGACAGTTTTTTTAATTGTAGCTGGAAGTACCAGGGTATTTATGAAACCAACCAATCATGCTCTCATGATGGCCTAGTGGGACACTAACGTTTCCTCTTACCTGTGTTCCTCTGCCATTATAATAATCTGTCAACTTTCTGATTTAGAATCCCTTACTTTTCAGGTTCTACAATGCACCTTCTTTTATTGTCGATTCTCGTCATAAGTTGCCTTCTCTGCTCATTGATGTTAGAACGTATTTCGGGAATACTTTGGAAAATTGGATGATTCGTAGGTGCCTACTCTTCCCAAGGAAATAGTATTCCTGAGATTTCTTTCGCATTGGCATGCAGTAATAACGCTTGCTTCAATCTACTGCAGCTGTAAATGTTAGCTCGTCAAGTGCCTAAAATTGGTCCAAATGTTTAGGACTGGGTATTTGTTTTGCTCTCAAGTATTCCGTTTGCTGGTAAAGCTCCTCAAATACTTTAAAATCCCCAGATCTTGGGCTATGTCTCTAAAGGCGCTTCATTCAGAATTGTATTTTGGACAATGCATCTTTATTTGCTTCAGTATTTACCAACCATTTCTTTCTCCGTAGTGTAGATGCAGTATTGAATTTGCCCCAATACTATATGCTTTGACCCTAAATTATTAGTGTTAAACATTTTAATGAAAAAAGGTCCATAGAAAGAAATGGTGCCTAGTCTTCTTGCAAAAAGTTTAGAAATATCCTGAAGGATTTTATTGAAGTGAATCGTTTTGCTAAGTTTAGGTGATTTACGCTATTCATAAGTTCACTAGCTTCCACAGTTTTGTCATTACTTTGATATATTTATGATTGTACTGTCTTGTTGAAAGCATTATTTTTATTTTACAACAAATCTAGTAATACTAGTATGGACGTTTTTAATTGGTTTCCAAAGGTTTAGGTGCATTCCTTCATTTCGCCAGTAATCATGTTGCATTGATTTTCAGACGCTTTTTTGTCGAATGCACTCTTCCATTATCATCTTTGCCATAGTTTCTACCAGGGTATAGCTTCAGCAGGATGTATAAAACATACTATATGTATGTTACAGATTGGTTTCCTACTCGGAATTCAGTGTCAACAGAACACTGGAACATATATATATATATAGTTTCTCTAACATTTGTTATTGTACGACATGAACTATTTGTCTTCCTACAAGAATTTAGTATATTTTCCAACTACATTGATATGAAAAAGTGGAAACAATTTGAATGGGTACGTATTCTCTGTTTGTTATCAACAATCCATTTTTGGTATACGTGACTATATCCAGAAATAAAAAACTATAGTTGCAAAAAGACAATTGACATTTATAGTACAATATCACAATTGACAAGAATTTAATTTATACCCTGAGAGAAGAAGAGGTCCCCAAAATTTTGATTTTGACAATCTTACATTTAAAAAAGAGATATATTTATTGTGAGGTTACATGAATCAAAATTCGTTCTTGACATCAAAGGATGAATCTGATGAGCTGATGGTATAACCCAATTCCACAGTGAGTCCCATCAATGCTTCCATGAGATGATTATCCGTTCGATTACTACGATGCATACCACCACGTAGGTCATTCCAAGTGAGTTGAATCCTATCCGTATCTGAGTCTTCGTTAGATGAAGTAGTGGTGGATGGTGGTGGAGACAAGAGAGAATGAGCCTCATGAAAAGGTTGCTGACAAATATTGGATATAGTTTCTAAATGAGGGGGATAGACTGGAATCCTATCGGGATCTGTGAATCCTGCCATCTTGACAACATCACATGGAGACGTCGTTTCTGCTCGGTAGAACCCATGGATAATATTCTGACGGCGTGCTTCGAGGAGTGCCAATGTAACTTCTAAAACATATTTGGTCATGTGTTCCAAACAGGAGTCGCTAGGTTGGAGGGATTGTAAAAAGGGAGCAACAAAGTGATGAAAGGAAGTATGTACATCTCCCTGTAGACCACCGACACAAAATTGTGATACCAGAGATTCAACAGTTCGTAACGGATGTAGGACTTGATGTAGGACAGTCCGAAAGGGTGTTTGACAAGTACGACGTTTCTGTACGGATTGTAGATTATCAATTCCAGGAACAGGCTCCGCTTTAGTGGTTAGCGCACAACCCCATTCTTTGTCCAATAATTGCATACATTCACGAGCCCAGCACCGATCCCACGATGCCCATCGACTACAGGTAACGTTGGATCGATGGTATTTGGGATGAAATCCAAAACTGTATTTAGCTTTCGTTTTGTCTGTTTGTTTTTGTGCCATACCCTGGATACAAAGTTGTGCCATTCGTTCCCATCGATTGGGTGACATTGTCTGGGAAGGATCTAGAAATCGTAGTAGATGCAGTGAACTACTAACAGTTCCATCTCGAACAAAGCTCCACTGTGCATCTGAAATTTGCCATCCAAGTTCGAGTGAGTTTCCATTGTTGGAAAATTGAGATGCGAGATGCCACGTCGTCGTTTGCAAACCGGAACCCCATGTTCCGACGATCAAGAGCTGACGATCTTGCGTAATTGTGACAGACGGACGAAAGAAAAATGCTGGTGATTGTTGTTGTAGGGATAATCGTATATATAATTGATAACAAAGGAAGGGAATGACAATCAAGGGTGCCACTCGAACCAGTGGATGAGATGTGAATGTTTTCCATAAACTTTCCATTTCTGTCGTAGTAGTAGTAGTAGTAGTAGTAGTGGCTGTAGTGTTGGTAGTCGTAGTTGTACTGGGAGTGGCGGCTTGTTTCGTATCTTTCGTCGTATTCGATGTTGTTGTCAAAGGGTCATCATTCTTGAGCTTTCGAGATTGTTGTTTACGCTTACGAATAGTACTATTGTGAGGCATGGATGGAATAGGGATGACGGAATTGGTGCAGATAGAGTCCGATGATACCAAAGATCCCGAAAGATCTTTTTGGTGGTTTGTTGGAATTGTGAGGTGCAGATTTGTACTGTATAGTAGACACAGATTCGGATTCGTACTCGTACTTGTATACGTCATTACAAGGAATGGAATGCTTTCTCGCGGCACCTCTTTTATTACTCTTTCACTATATTTCATTGGCATGGAAGGACCAAATTCCATTTCCGTTTCCACGAAAGCATCCTCATCTTTCGTATCCAAACAATCGGTTGTAACACATTATGGTGCTACAATAACTCAGCATTCATCATCCGATCCATCGAAAATTGACAAGGATAGCAATGACAACAACAATAGTAATGACAATGACAACAAGAACAATGACAACAATAACAACAAGTACAGACATGACCAAGCAACAACAACAATCATGAAGGAAGAACATATTCCATTGATTCCCTTGTCGTATAAAAATATGCAGCCAAAAAATCAAGTTCATATAACTACCTGTTGGTCATATTTGGTGTTTGATTGGTTTGTTCCAATTTTAACATTGGGTTCCAAACTTCTCTCTCAAAATGAATCGTTGGAATTTTCTCATTTACAACAAGTCATACCGTTTCCTCAACAATATACGACACATCATATCACTCATATATTTCTTCCTTATTGGAATACATCACCTTTTTCATCATCATCCTCGATTTCCATGGCATTATTTCATTCCTTTGGAAAAGACTTTATTTGTGCGGGAGGGTATAAACTAATTCATGATTTAGGTCTCTTTGTTGGACCACATGTCTTGCAAAAAATGATTCATTTTGTTCGGACGGAATCTGCCCCGCTATCCGAGGGTATTTTTTGGACTGTCACTTTGGCAGTGTCACAAATCATCATGACATTTTGTTTACGACATTACTTCTTTCAATGTTATATTACTGGATTACAATGTCGGACGGGTTTAATACAACTCATCTACCAAGCTGCCCTACGACATAAAAAAGGAGGAATGTCCTACACATCGTCACCATCCACTACTACCAACAATCATAGTACTACCTCACAACATTCGGAACAATTCTCAACAGGAGAAATCATAAATCTCATTTCCATTGATGCACAACGAATGCAAGATCTTACCACTTACCTACATGCCATTTGGTATTCCCTTCTACAAATCGGATTGGCACTTTACTTCATATCTCAACAAGTGGGACTGAAGGCTTCCATGGGTGGGGTTATACTCATGCTTTTGCTCATGCCTCTTACCAAATGCATCGCTCAAAAACTTGGATCCGTACAAGCCAGACTCTTGAAAGCTAAGGATGCACGTACTCAACTCAATACCGAACTTTTGAATTCTATCAAGATTATTAAACTTCAGGCTTGGGAGGAACCTTACGAACAAAGACTAAAGCGACTCCGGAATGACGAATTAAACGAATTATGGAACTATTTACAAATACAAGCCATCAGCGTCTTAATATGGTCCACGACGCCACTTGCTGTGGCAGTCGCTACGTTTGGATCATACGTCATCATTTCCAAGAAACGAATGGAGGTATCATCAGCCTTGACGACTCTAGCACTCTTGGATTTGCTACGGTTCCCCCTATTTGTTTTGCCACAAATTATTCAAAGGATTGTCGAAGCCAAAATATCTCTTCAACGGATTCAACGATTCTTACTCCTTACTACACAGGATGATTCGTCATCATCATCATCATCTCAAAACGCCAACAAGGATTTTGAAAATTCTGTAGGAATACGATTCCAGAACGCAACCTTTGTTTACGATCTCTCTCGTACCACAACGACAACCACAAGTGATAAACCTGATGAACAATGGGAAATTCGACTTTTACGTTTGCAGTTAAAGGAAGTGGAAGAAAAATTATCACTGTGGGAAAAACAACAACAACCATCATCCCAACAAGATTTTGGTCAAGCGTCAAGTTCAAACAATGACATTTGGAATATTGACAAGTCGTCGTCATCTCCATCGCTTCCGACATATGACACTGGTCTTCCGTTTCATCTTTCCCGTATAAACTTGGATTGTCATCGCGGTGAGATGATTGCGATTGTGGGAGGAGTAGGGGCTGGAAAATCAACCTTACTACAGGCAATTCTAGGAGAACTTCTACCGATCGGTATTGGAACCAGGATAGTCAAGGGGACAATATCCTACATGGCACAATCTCCCTTTATTCTAAACGATACTCTACGAAACAACATTTTATTCCAGCCTGGTAAATCTGCTTCCCATGTTGTTGATGAAGACTTGTACCAAGCATCGATTGCTTCGTGTGCCCTTACCCACGATTTACAATCCCTACCTGCGGGGGAGGATACCGAAATTGGAGAAAAGGTACGTATGAAAGGTGATCCTTCGCCGTTGTACAGCACATCATGTTTCAACTCTAACAAGCTAGATTCACCCTCATTTCGAAAATGTTTGCATCCACATATGTATACTTTCTTGATTACCTACATGAAAGGGAATCACCTTATCTGGCGGACAAAAGGCTCGGGTTGCTCTCGCTAGGACTGTGTATCGCCAAGCGGATATTGCCTTATTGGATGATCCCTTGGCGGCAGTAGACGCTCACGTGGGTAAGCACCTATTCCAAAAATGTATCATTGAACAACTCTTGTTGCCCCGTCATCCAGGAGCACCGAAAAAATCGGTTATTCTGGTAACCAATGCTCTCCAATACTTGAATCATCCCATGGTTGATAAGATTGTGGTTCTTCAAGATGGACGTATTTGGGAACAGGGTACCTATGCGGAACTCTCGAATACTCCCAATTCTTTGTTTTCTCAGTATCTGGATGTTATGAACGAATCGGGGGTCATGACATCTTCCGCAGTTGGAGACGCCATCGTGACGTCGATGTCAAGTAACTCATTGTTGTCGCTAGGCAGTGAAAATGATGAAGTTGATGTAAATAACGACAGCACCATCAACAACAATAGGAATAATTCAAGTCTTCGCAAGTCGGCTATTCAAAGTTTCAAGATAAACGAGACACTCTCTAATGCGACTGCGGAAGGCCACAACGAAACAAAGCCTCATGCCAAAGGTAACAACATTAAGGAGGTAGGAGAACTCATGACGAATGAATCGAAGGAGCGTGTTGTCGGCAAAGTCAGTGCTCAAACCTATCTCTCTTGGAGTAAGGCTGCTGGAGGAATTTGGATCCCAGTCATCATTCTCATTGTATTTGCCATGGTGGAATGCGTGAATGTGTCATCCAAGTGGTGGTTAACCTATTGTAAGTGATTTTTGATGTTCGTAGCCCTCTTTCATGGTTGACTTCCCATTTCATCTTTTGTTATTCCTTCATTATGGTTGAAAACCATGAAGAACTTCTAACACTCTTTCTTTTCCTTACCAATGATTCTTTAAAATAGGGTCTGCTCACGGATCGGATGCTAATCAAATTATGTTCCTAGGAATTTTTGCAGGTCTAAATTTGGCAGCAGCCCTTGCCAACTTTTTACGACTTATTCTGTTGTACATCTGTAGCCTTCGTGCATCTCGACAAATGTTTGTCCGCCTTTTATCTGCAGTACTTCATGCACCCATGTCATTTTTCGATACGACTCCGATTGGGAGAATCATCAATCGATTTAGTGGTGATATGAATACAGTTGATTCCACTCTCATTGAGACAGTTCGAAGCTACATCATGACACTTTTCACAATACTGAGCACTGTGATTGTCATATCGTTCGTTACTCCAATCTTCACGGTCTGCTTAATCCCTATCATTGCGTATTATACGATACAACAGAATTACTTCACATCGACATATCGAGAGTTGAAACGGCTAGATTCAATTGGTCGAAGCCCAATATATGCCCTGTTGGGCGAAACCTTGGATGGCGTTACTACAATTCGTGCCTTTGGCGCGCAGTCATCATTTTCCGAAAAACTATGTGAAATGCTGGATCGTCAGCAGCATGCATACTACCTCATTTCAGCAGCACAGTCTTGGTTGGGAATTCGCTTGGAGATGGTTGGGACTATGATCATTACATTTACATGTCTTGCCTGTGTTTGGCAACATTCCATAAACGGCGGTAATGAAGTCTTTGCGGGACTTGCTGGTTTGGCTATATCATATTCCCTGAGTGTTACACAGTCATTGAATTGGAGTGTGCGGATGGCAAGTGACTTTGAAGCGAACATGGTGGCCGTAGAACGACTTGAACAGTATTGCAGTATTCCAAGTGAGGCTCCTCGTGTAACGTTAGAAGATTCAAACCTAGCTTGCCATTGGCCCGAGCGAGGCGAAATTATATTTTCAGGTGTCAAACTTCGATATCGTCCCGAGTTGGATTTGGTTTTGAAGGGACTTGATATCCATATTCCCGCTGGAGCAAAAGTAGGTGTGGTAGGAAGGACAGGTGCTGGAAAATCGACCCTCATGGTCGCTTTACTCCGGCTAGTTGAATTGTGTGACGGGCGTATTATCATTGATGGCATCGACCATTCTCTTGTTGGCCTTGCAAAACTGAGATCCAAGATTGCAGTAATTCCTCAGGATCCAGTCCTTTTCTCGGGAACTATCCGTTCCAATTTGGACCCCTTTGACGAATTTACTGACGAGAGACTTATTGATGTTTTGCAACGAGTCGGATTGTATTATGGCAAAGAGCAGAAACTTGGATCGTCAAATAGTCTGTCTTCGATGGGAGGCAAAGTTTCCTCTTTGCAGGATCGTGTTACAGATGGAGGAGGAGACTATTCCGTAGGTCAGCGTCAACTTATTGTCATTGCTCGTGCTCTGTTGAGTGAATCAAATATTGTAATCATGGATGAAGCGACGGCTGCTGTGGATGCCGAAACGGACAAACGAATTCAAAAAATTATGCGGCATGACTTTTGCCATGCGACCTGCCTAACAGTCGCACATCGTATCCACACGATTACAGACTCGGATTATATTCTAGTAATGAGTGATGGACGAGCGGAGGAATTCGATACACCGACGAATCTTTTGCAGAAGGGTGGATTGTTCCGAGACCTAGTCAATGCCGCATCAATGAATGAACAGTGACGGAAAACAATGGTCTCCCTAATTAGAGGGATATCTGATCTGTCATCACAGAAAATAACTAAAATGCTATTCAACACTGATATTATTGACGAATAAATCAACTATCTTGTATGTCATCCATTTTCATCATCTTTCTTGGTTTGTATACTAATTATAATTATGATGGACTAATTTGTCTTCCACGATCTTCCCACGTTTCCCCGGATGATTGCACGGCATTTCCTTGAAATGCCATCATTGGAATACTATTAGATTCTTTATTCATTATGCAAAAATGTGACTGCTTTAGTAAACAAAGATGATAATTACGCCACACAAAACTTCAGCCCCCTCCCCAATGACAAGAACTCTTTCGATTGGAATGTCAAGGTCAATTATCAACAAACCAATAAAACGAAAGATAATGCTCCAAGCAAGAATGTTGCTTCTCTAGACAGATTGTGAATCGAAGATGACGAACTTGGTGGTTTTGAATTATCACTTGTCGATATGGTTGTAGGAGCGGGTGATGAATTTGAAGTGGAATTGATACCCTCCGACCTAGTTTCATTGGCATTGGATGTAGCATTCAGACCGGTTGGATCCGTCGAGTTGTTGGTTTCCAATGTCGTAGTGTTTGACGATGATGTATCGTCTGTTGCTGAGGTACTATTGTTCTCTGTTGTAGTAGAAGGAGCACCTCCCCCCCGTGGATTTTCTTCGGTTGTCGTAGAAGAGGAAGGGTCTGATACGGGTGGGAGAGTAATCGAAGACATCTTTGTGGACGATGAGTCCCAAAGTTGAATGGCAGGATCTAGTGAGGTGACGTAGGCTACTTTACCACCATTGGCATCGACGGAAAGTACCCGACCGTCGATGGGTGTGGAGGATACCGACCGTAGCTGCGGATTCTTGGGTTCTGGAAGGATATCATAGACAGCAATGGCACTCTTTTGGCCTTCAAGGATGGATCCACCGACTACCATAACACTATTGAATTCATCAATGGCTAAGCATGTGGCTAAGAATCCTTTCAAGGGAGGACTTAAAGACCCGTAACTTGATCCGATACTGTTTTGATTTCCCTTTTGTTCGACGTCATAAATACGAACATTACCGTAGGCTGTATACAAATAGTGTGTCTTAGTGGGTGGCCAATAGTAAAAATCGCTTTGCAAGGGATAATTTGTCGGAGCAACACTAAGATTAGAGAGGAAAGTTTTGAGAGATTCGGCTAATGTCGCATCGGTGGGTAATTCCAATATAATTCGATTGAGTTCTTGCATGGAGACAATATCCCAAAATGTAGTCCCAACAGTACCATCCTTCCAAACCGCAGACATGGCTGCAATGACCGTTGACTTGCCATCATCCTTATTGAATTGCATCGTGAGCTTGACATTGGGATACATGATTCCGTCTTGTGGATCGTCAGATTTTAGATTACAATTCTGACAAGCCAGGACGCTACTCAGAATTCCAGTGGATACATCGTAGGTCGCTACCGTAATGCCTCCGGATCCACCGGATATAACCACATACCCTCCCGCGGCACTGATTCCCGTGTAGGGTTTCATCGACCAGTCTCCTGTGATACAACTCATTGGTTGGAGAGTTGAAGATAGGATTATAAACGAACAAAGAGCAGGAGTATCCACAGAAAGACCAAAGAGGTAACCTTCCGGTGACACCGAAAGATCATTCATAGATTTCAAATCGGAGGGTAGTCCCAACGTAAAATCTTGATTGGACTGGATAGCAAATCTAACATCTGTTTCTTCTTTACGAATCGATGTGGCAATAATTTGTCCTGTCCTAGCAATTTGTATGGATCTACTGGAATGCACCTTCGATGAAATTGGTGCAGGAGTCTTGCTGTCAATGACAGGGGCCTCGCTTGACGGTGGTAGAGAGCTTGACGATGATGATGTTGTGGGTGGAAGAATGGGTACATCTGTTTCTTGTTGTGTGGATTGTGGTGCATCGGTGATGGGAACATCAGAGTTGGATCCATTGGAAATTGGTTCGTAGGTATTGGGAGCACCAGAGACCGGACCATTCGCAATTGGTTCGTAGGTAACGGGAGCATCGGAGATGGGTTCACTGATGACGGGAGCATTGGCGATGGGTGCAGTGGTTGTGGGAGTATTTGCAAGAGGTGCCGTGGCGGTTGTGGGAGATTTGGAAAGGGGTACGGTTGTTGTTGGAGTGGCATCACAAAATGATGGAAGTGGAGATGCAGCCGTAGATCCACATACATTGGAACGAATGAATTCCAAATGATGGGATATACGTGTATAAACTCCATAATATTCCTAAAACATGAGGATGAGGATGATGTAATTTTTCGATACGGTTTGAGAAAAAAACAAGGAGAATTGGGTTGGAATGTAAATATGGAGATTACAACTCACCGGTCTTGCACATCCTAATCCAAAACTAACAATACCCACTTGTAACGCATTGGAGTTTGTATTGGTATCAACGTCTTCCTTGATAATAAAGAGCGGTCCACCCGAATCACCTTGACATGCATCCTTTCCAGGCGCTGCTGCACAGATGTGTGTTTGATCTTGTACCGGTAATTGAATGTCTGTAGGTGCATTCGCATATTGTTCGGTACAGATATCTGTCTGTATGACTTGTAACTCTACAAATTGTAAATTTTCGGGCATCGCACCTGTGGCCTGAAGATCTTCATTGGTCGACCCTAATCCAATAACTTGAACATTCGTAGATGTTGATGGTATCGAAGGATCTGTATTGATCTGTATGGGTATTACTTCTGTGACTAAAGAATTTAAACGTACAATTGCAATATCATTTGTATAAGTAGATAATTCAAATCCAGGATGAGTAATGAATGATTTGACATTTACAGGATATTCATATCCTGTAAAAGCCGCTGCGGATGTATTATTGACATACGCTTTGACATCCACGACATCACCCGCAAAGCAATGCGATGCTGTAAGGAGAAAATCAGGAGCAATTAAAGTCCCACCACATTGAAAACGAGATGTTTTACCATCGTTCAAACGTTCAATTTCTATAAAGGTATAGAATGGATACAATGTAGGATCCGCTGCTTCACCTCCAATAATTCTTCCATAATCTTGTGTGTTTATGGTTGTTGTTGTTGGAGGCGGTGTGGGTATCAAACGTTTCCAATCCAAATTTGTCACAGATGTTGTGGATGATGATGATTTGGCGGGTATAAAAATATTCGAATTCGTGATTGACCATCCCCAACAACAATTCATATTCATACTCATGATGATGCATAGAATAGAGAATACTAGGTTAGGACATGGAAGGTACTTTTTCTTCTTCCTGTTGTTGTTGTTGTTGTTGTTGTTGCGGCGATCAACAACATCGAAAGACAATCCTGTCATCCTTGAATGTTTTTTTTTGGTCGGAAACAAAAAAATAGTATTCCTTTTTCTATATACTACTACTATTTTTTACTGTATATCAATATATATACTGATGCCATGTATATCGATATAAATGCATAGTGCCATTGAACTCAATCACTAATTCAGTATATTGTGCCTTTTTCGTTTCTCTCCCTCAAACAAAAATCCCTACGAAAAAAAATATGTTGGAAAGAAACAAAAAACCTTCGCCTAAAACAACAACACTTGGTCACTTTCGCAAAATCGATTTCGATAACCTTGTAGTACGTGTAGTACATACAGTACTAGGCACAAATGCCGCATCAACTTTAACATCAAATTTAATTTTATCGACGAAAAATGGGTCATTTTTCACGAAATTCGATTCCATTTACGTACTCGCATCGCATTCCCAGTGTTCCATCGTTTGACTTCTCGTCAAAGAATTGACTGGTCATGGCATCTTGTTGGTATCCATGAAACATAAATATTCTTCGTAATTAAATCTATAGCTAAAGATCACATGATGTGACAATTATTTTTAAAAGAAAGCCAACCTTGGAGTGTTTCTCAAGAAAAAAGTTACTTTCTACATTATCTTGCTGTCACACACAATTGTTCCTTGGATGTATCCATATTAGATATTCCTCCTCATTGGCAAATGACATAAACCAACCTGAAACAAATCCCAAACCTATATAGTACATCTGTTGAGGCAAACGTACAAAAAGACCAAACGATTCATTGTCACCCTAACAAAGTGTTATCCTATTCAATTTGGTGGAATATTTGGAAGCTACGTGCAGATGAAACAACTCTCCACAAAAATAAATCTTTCCCAAAAATTATGAATAGGACATTAAAATGGTTACAATATACAAAGCTATGTCAAGTATGTCCTTGGTTTTAATATTGTGAGCCTACAAAATAATTCACTAAATTCTAATCCGTGTGAATATCGTATACAGTAGTATATGTTCCAAACCAATTGGTAGTACTACACCCGTAAGATACATATAGAGATATTTGTATTTTACATCAAAACTACCTCAGATTTTCATAAACATGTAAAACCAGTCCAATGAATGGATTCATCTTGATAACTCACAGATGATTCATCAACAGACCCCAAACAATTCCCCTGCAGATTTCATAATTCCAATTGATTTGACAAAATCTTTGAAATCCTCTCCTGAACACTCCTTATCCTGTGTGTCACTCAATTGCTATCGTATCGTTTCAGGAGCACCGGTACTAAATAATTATACTTTCATGTACTACGCCCCTAAAATTTGACCAAACATCCAATACAGCATGACTCTCTGGATTACATCATCTTTTTTAGATTTTTTATAATTTTTTTCACGGATACTATTGTTTGATTCAAATTCTTTTCCATGCAAGATACATTTTAGTTGACTTTCCTTATTTTCTTTTCCCGTAATCTTTCTGATTACTTTTCTCAACCATTTTCTTTGTAAGTTAAGTTATGCTTCTTGACAGTTATAACTCTGATCCATAAGCTGATGTGTTCAAAGATTGCTGGGTCACTTAAATACCTTTGATTAGTATCTATCTGATATCTTTATCAACTATATTAGCATGTACTAGCAACACTGGACGTCTCCAAATGTTGGTATAAAAAATCATCTCTTGAATTAATCTCTTTTACAGATTAATTTGGTGTCTTCAACTTAAATCATATAGTTTTATCATCTAGGATTGTAGAATGTAGTACAGTACTTTTGCCTGATTGGTACAGCTTGTCTTTTAGAATTTCGCTCAAGTATTTCTCTAGACTGTAAACAACTTGTAATCTAAGTTCTACCACACCTCTCTCAATTTGTCCATATCTGCTATCTTCATCAATGGATTGATTCATTCCTTCCAGCACCTGTTCCATCTTTCCTTACGGTGTTTTCACACAGCAGCTTTTGATTCATATATTTAGTGAGAAGAAATCAATTGAATATGGCCAAAATATCTGTGTGACTGAAGTTACTCAAACAATAGAAACTGGTTAATATTATGAGCTTAATACTTAACTTTCCTAAAAATCTCTTCTTGATCAAATGCGTAGCATCATAGTAGAAAAAATAACTGTCCTATTCTGACGCACTATAAATAGAGGAAGTTAGAATGCTAAAGAATGTCAAATCTTGCTTAGCAATACACAATGCCTTTTAGAAATATGTGTACGCTCTGACAAGTCATCAGGCATCCCGTATTCTTGCAAAAGAATTGTTTCCCCGTGCCCCTGCGTTCGATGCTGAATGCGAAAGAAAACATGTATGAAAATTGAGATATACTAAGTGCATTGAATATTAAAAAAATTGGAATTATTTGTTACCTCAAAAGATATTTTTACTAGACACTGATTATTCATACAAAGTATATGAAAAGGTTGAAAACAATTCGAAAAACTTTATACATGAAAGAGAATGGCCGTCTTTCCACTTTTACACTTCTCCGGTATGTATTATCCTTTAGAGCGGAAATTCTGATTTTTGTTTGTGTGTTAATTGAACTTGAACTTTAAACCTAGTTTCAAGTGTTTCTTTTCATATACTCCTTCACTTTACCCAACATTGCTTTCATTCTCTCCTAGCAAATACAGTTTGATTCTGTATTTGAGGCCTCACACAGGAAGAGGGTTGGATCAGTAAGTTCCTTATACTTGTCAGATGTATTTCATGTATATATTGTTGCTGGTGATCAATTCAAACAATTTAGTGATGACATAGTTTAACGTAGTGTAAATGATATCATCCCTTTATCTTCTTGTAACTTGAATTCATGCCAAAGAAATGAGAAGCAGGCCTAGCACCCTACCGAAACCAATTGCTGAATAGCCCCTGTGTGGAACTAAAAGAAGAATATTATAAATCCTAAGTGGATGGAATATAGAAGAAATACCAATGCAGAGACGTAAATCACAAATCCCTCATGTAAGCTCAATCCTGGGCCCTAGTGTTGTCTGTAGGATACATTGAATTTTTCAAAGCTTCCAACAAGTATAAGTTCTTGAAAGCTATGCCAGAAGGATATTTCAAATGTTTATTTGTTCACGGAACAATAGTTTTTTATGTCAAACTACAAACACTGGATTAGTGTGCAAGTGACGACCATATCTATATACTTTGAGCATTCAAGCGTAAAGTTGGACACAGCTCTACAATTTTGGGCTAGCTGCCATCAGAACATGTGTGTCCTTGAATTCAATCTAGATCCATTCATGATGCATAACAGGTACGAATTGTACTATTGGCTCATTTTTGTATCAAGTTATTCTTGTTTCTTATTGTGCTGTCAACACACCGCATTCAAGTTAAGAAGCTGTCAGTAACCATAGGCAGCTGACCACAAACCCAGAATACTGATCATAAGGTACAAGCCAAAAGGAAATGAAATGGCTTCCGAAAGGCTGATTTGCTATTTCAACTTGATTCAAAGTTTCTAGTGAATCTAAGGCCATCAAGAAATCTAATTTATTTTGACATTCGTGTTGGTTCTAGTTTGTATCGGATATGATTGTGCTTTTTGTGCTCTCATGCTCATGAAAATAACTGTGCTCTTTGTGCTCTTGTGTTCAATAAAATAAGCTTAGCTGGAAGGCCAAAGCCGTCTTGAACTTTAGCACCTTATTAGCCTATAAATAGTTTGAGTTATACTGATGGATGCATGATCTGTTTAACTTTGCAGAGTATGTCATGTTTATACAAATTGAAGCTAGGATGACACCTTTTTAGACATTGTAAGTCTATGGATCACAGATATATTGTCACACATTAAGACCTTCTTGACCTAAACTCTTTAGCATGTAAGGGGCACCTTTACATCTTGCTGGCTCAGCTCATAAGATCAGTGTCTTCTCTATCGGTTAGAATGGCTGCCCATATGCCAATATATCTAACTACCATTGCATTGGTAAAATCGACAATTTCATTCATAGAAAGGTTGGAAATTATCCAATCACCTGCGGAGTGAAATTGAAGTGCAGCTCCCTTCATACGATTATGTAATCCAATAGGGTTAGTGCTGTTTTTGTTTGAAATTTTATTAGCGGGATCAAATTATTGTCCGTTGAATGAGAAAAGAATTAGCAAACTAGGTGCATCAAAATTACATGTTCACATGGTTGCGACAATCAAAACCGTTATCCATTGAGTCGTGATCTATTGGGAGTTTCAAGTTGTGAATTGTGAATAACAGTAAATTGTGAATTGGATGTCCATAGATTTCGCTCAATCACAAAATTCGAGTTGTCACAAAATACAAACCCAACAAAAAAAACAATGAAACTTTTCTCTCTACTAATCACTTCATGTGTTACGCTGTGTCTTGGTAAGGGCTTGAGTGTGCAAGATAAGGATGGTGGAAGAGATGTGAAAATGAACACCTTATCTGTGGTTCACGAAGCTAATGCAGAGACACAAGAAGTCATGAAGCGAGGGTTGGCGAAAGTGGGTGAAAACATTTGTGATAGAGGAGGAAGAATAACACGATTATCCCTTGTTTATGAAAATACCGCAGCTACTTCTTCCTATCAAGGCAATAAAGCTACATGCGTTGAAGCAGACTATCCCACTTCAGCAACCCTGACAATTAATGGTGTGATGAAAATGGAAGTATCACTTTTATATTTGATCGAGTTTGGAGGGTTTATTACTGATAAAACAGTTTTCGATATTAGTGGGTGGGGAAAGTGTCACATCGATACATCTTGTACTGTTCCCTTAGTGATCGGTGATAAAATTGGACCCTTCTTAGTACTTGACGGTGATACTTCTGGTACTTCTCCGACACGAACTCCTATTCGAAAGCCCACTAAGGTTCCCGTACGCAGACCAACACGAGCACCGACTATCAGACGTCCGACACGAGTTCCTGTTGTACCACCTCTTGGGAAGAATATTTGCACAGGAAGTGGGAATCTCATTTCTTTAACTCTTCAATACGATCTACCATCAGCCACATCGAAAGTGCAGGGAAATAAGACAACTTGCGTTAAATCAAACTACCCCGAAAAAGGAACTCTGAACTATTATGGAACAGAGATTCCAATCGTTTCTGGAACTCGGATTACCATAGGAGGTGGACCGACGATGAGGGATAGGAGTGAATTTGAGATATCTGATTGGGGTACTTGTTACATCGATACCTCGTGCTCAGTTCCGGTGCGTATAGGCGACAAAATAGGACCATTTCTAGTACTATCTGGAGAATCCAGATAATTTCAAAGGTATAAATTGTGACTTTCTGTGCTGGGTCGATGCGGAATATTCGACGCGACACTATTTAATTTAGAAAACGAAATAGAATCAAAATCACTTATGACTACATAAGAAGAATCCTAATGTAGTAAAGAAAGGATATTTGTGAATTCTGAAAATGATTCTGTGAATTGTTTTGTCGATACACCTCGCTGTCCGGTTGTTTTAAATCGCTAAGGATACGGGACACCTGGATGGCGTCAATTGTTTAGCGAATCAGGTGCTGATTATCAAGAAACATCCTTTTGCTGTAACCGATATTCCTATAGCGACATAGACACTGCTGCGTAGAAGAATGACATAGCTTAGCTTATCTCAGTTTTGTTGTGTTAAAAATCTTTAAAAGGTTGATTTTTTTTAAGACCAGGGTGATCAACTTAAATCTCCTAGCTTCTAAATATCCACCAAATCATACAAAATAACAATACTTCAAATATCTACGGTTTCTAAAATAGTTGAAATGTTTTGGTTGGACATTCTAGTATGCCTGAAGATGTTGCAGAACCCGATTTCTTTCGTGCATCATACAAATGAAAAACTGGATGATACCTTAAATGAGCATAATCAAAGGATTTGTTGGTCAGGAAAAGGGACATTCCTAATTCTTTGTGTCAGTAAAGGCATTTCTTTCAACCATGTGTTGAATAATCTTACGCCAGATTATGGTTTTTAAGTTGCTTTGTTGGAGAGAAGAATTGGAGGTTTTAAAAACCCCTGAACTGTTAGTGAAATCAGAGCAGAGTCGAGCCTGCGCTTTGAAAGATTAAACAGTAAATTAAGTGATAATAATGGTGAAGCTTCGAAAGACACGGCGTTTTATGGCCGTCAATATAAAGGTAAATGCAGACATTGTGAAAAGATAAGGCATAAGTTGTTCAAATGTAAAAATCGAAGAAATCAAAATGGCGGTAATAGCGATGGTAAAACGAATGGAGGAGTTTATTGCAATTATCGTCACAAGCCGGAACATATCAAGCAAAACTGTCTCAAGCTCAAGAAAATGGATTCACGACTCAACAATAATCCTTCTGGTAACAGTCTACAGTAATCGCGAAAGGCAAAACCATGAGTCCCTAGATTTATTTTTTGCAGCAACATCGGATGCCGAAAAGATTGCAGATGGCATTTGGATTTGTGATGGTGGCGCAAGTTCACACTATTGTGCTTCAGATAGAGGCATGTTTGATATTAGAGAGATTAATGAGAACATTAGAATTGGAAAATGGTGATCTCTTAACAGCAACTAAAGTTGGAAGTCAACTCTTCAAAAGACGGTCAAGCATCTCTTCAAGAAAAGTACTAAAACTACACAAGATATAAGTTGTGACTACTCTTTACTCAGCGTACAGCAGAGCAGCACTCCGTGAAACTTGAGTATTCCATAACTCAATTTACGAGTTTTGTCGAAATTCCTGATTTCTTAGATTTGACAACCCTTTCCAAAATATATGCACGCAGTCCTACTGGACCGGAATTACTAGTAAGAAAGTTATTCTTAACTATTACTTTACCTCATTAAAATTCACCCCACTCTGTTGCAACTTGTCCTAGCGTTTCGTTACACCACAAACTCCTGCTCTATGTAGAAAGACTCAAATGAAAATAATAATCTATTTTAGGACTTTATTTCAGATTGATTGCCTGTTGATTTCTTCACAAAAGTTCACATTGACCCTTCATGGGTTCAAGTCACTCATATGTGTCCACATCATTTGTGGCATGAGATCTTATGCACGTCTTATTGGGAATTGAGATAATAATCAATATCCTTTTTTATCTAATGAACACCTTTTTTTTGACTTTAGTTTTCTCCGCCTATTTTGTTAGAGTGGTCCTGACAAACATTACAAATGCTTTATATCTCAAGCTTCACTAACTTTGTCTATTTAAATATTTTTATCTATCATCCAAATCTGTGGAGGAAATGAAAAGGATAATTAACTTAAAACTTGCTGTGAATCGATGTGTAACTACATAATTTCCTTATTCACTATATTTACTCTCCAATAACGGTGCAAAAATCCATCTCTTAAGCCTATTACTTGACGAAAGACTGGAAATTGCTCAAAACCTTTCAATTGTGGTATTATCTTATTTATTCACATGTCAAGGTGTATCAAGTATTGTCTTTTATGCTACATACACCGTAGCATGATAAATGCTATCCTGATGATGCCATTCTTTGAATTTGAAATTTAGTTTTGTTCCTTGCGATATTGATTCATAAAGCTAAGCTAGGAAGTCTAGGAACCCTTTGGCTTTTCTTTGTGTAATGAAATCTGGTCAATTAACGAAGTTAATGACATGATGTATTGTTTCACAAGTCATACGGTAACGTAGATATTAGACTTCAAACATTCACTCGGAACCTAAACTCTTGCGCTGTTGTTGTTGCTTACCAGATTCGTGAAATTTAACTCATTTATGGCTAATGTTTTTAGCTGTCAGATTACAGCCTCATTTTTACAGTAGAGACTGATTTGATTCAAGATCTGTTTCATGAGAGCCTGTAGTGAACATTTTGCACCTATTCTACCACAGACTTCTAAGGTGACTTTCTTCTGATCTGGTACAAAACAATTCGGTGTCCAAAGTATTTACCAAAGCCCGTGCTTGGTTAAGTAGAGATTATCCAGTATGATGAAACGTTCCAACGATTAGTATTGTTGAGTTGGACTTTCTGTGATTACCTTAGTAACAGCGGAATAACGAGAAACCACTCAATGATGGAGTTACTTTATAAGATAAAATTTAAGACATAATGAAGTTGACTTAGGCAGATAGATATTGATCAAATTTGCCTATTACTGCTGAATTAAGGCCCTGTTCGTAGGCTTAAGAATGCTAACCGTGAAAGTTGGATGATGTTGAATGAAACTGATGCAGTACAAAAACTCAAACTGACTAATCATTGATCTTGAATTGGTAGTACACAACTGAGCCTGAGTAGTTAAAGGGAGTACACCAGACTTTTCTTGTCTTGTTTTATAGAGTTGTATCTCTAATGCCTTAGTCCAGCATTAGGGACTATTTTGCAGTCAAGCAGAAAAAGATTTTGGAAATGAAATGATAATAAAAGCACACACACAAGTGTTGATGCAATGACAATGAGCAAGCAGTGGCTTGCCTTTCTCGTTACCTTTGGGGTAGCTGAGGGGATCTCGGTCTTGATCAATTGAAAAGATGAATTAATTCTAAAATAAAATTATGCTATAAAATAATAATTTGTGTAAATTGTGAGACAAATAAATTACTTTTCTAGAGCAAACTAATCTTTTGTTGGCAATCTTCAAGTGTAAGATGTGCCAAAGATATTCTAATATATTTATCGAGTTCTCAAGCATGGCAAAGATTTAGCAATCAATGCACTTTCATAGCAAATCCTTGCTTGCAAAAAAGGAAAAAAGGCAATGAAAGATAATGTTAACAAAAAACTAGATGTATGACATCAGTAAATGAAAATATCTATCAAAACCAAGACTTGAACACAAGGTGACTTTGATCAAGAAAATTACTTAACCAGGTTCACTTGCTACTGTTAAATTTAACGTAAGTTATATAAATAGTCACATTGTCATACTATTCCTTATGCCTTGGGCGATTCAAGTGTAACGTTGGACAAAGCTCCACAATGTCAGACTAGCTGTCATCAGAACATTTGTCTCATATAATTCAAATTAGATCTGTTCATCATGCATCACAAATAAAGATAACATTTACTTGGCACTAAATATTTGTTTCATCCACTAGAGACTTCAGAAAAACTGTCTGCCTGAACGTTTGGAGGTTAAGTCCGGCTTTTTGTTGGCCTTTCAGTGCGACGCTTGGTGGGAGGTTTGCTAGGACGCTGAGTAAGTCTTTTAGTAGGTGCAGGTGTTTTGCCTTGAAGCTTTGTAGGACGAGTAGTTCGAAGCATGTTAGTGGTCGGACTTGATGTTGGTCGCGATGTAGATGGTGGCGTTCCCATATTTGCCTGTCGAAGGAACCGCCCTGGAAGCTTCTCCATGTAGATCCCGTCCAACAAAAAAGGACGTGCACTGGTGGATGACTTTAGTTTTCCATCTCGCACCGCACCAAGTTCAATAACAGAAAACTCTTGTGGGTCTT
Source organism: Fragilaria radians (assembly GCA_900642245.1). Taxonomy (NCBI): domain Eukaryota; phylum Bacillariophyta; class Fragilariophyceae; order Fragilariales; family Fragilariaceae; genus Fragilaria; species Fragilaria radians. The sequence goes on along the minus strand of CAAAJI010000126.1, from coordinate 111,083 downwards.
CGAATACGTCGCCACGACGACTGCAATACATACCGTCATTCAAGTGTACTTGGAAGGGCAAGGAAACTATTTCTCCTGAAACCAATACAGCGTTCACTTGAACTACTTGAGCGAATACGCTTGTATACAGATAATTATTAAACGACCGACAAGTTAACCGAATGTAACGCAAAGGTTCCGCATTCCAGCTCAGCGCCACACTGAAATTCAGCGGAGTGCTGCTTTCAAGGGATT